>LPNX010370975.1:0-14987 GCA_001517045.1 Pseudotsuga menziesii | reverse complement strand
AGTCATGATGACTTGGTTGTCAGAGGAATTTCTTATTTCAACGATTCCATCAAACATGTGGATGGAATGGCCTTGCTGTCGAATCTCCACCAAGGACAGTAGGTTTCTATGCAACTCTGGAAGATAGAGAACGTTCTTCAACAAGAAATCAGGGAATCAAGGCATCTTTAGTCGAATGGTGCCCATTCCCTTTGGTTTAATACTTGACTTATCTGCAAAGTAAACTATGCCATCTATTGTTTCATTCAGTTCTTCAAAACAGTCTTTTCTAAATGTCATGTGTGATGTTGCACCAGTATCAAGCAGCCAACAATCTTTATAAGATGAAAGTGAAGTCATTTCATTAAATCCAAGATTACAATGTGCAACAATACAAGAATCAGAAGATTTACTAGCATCTTGGTCATCTTTCTTCTGGTTGTGCTTGTCTTTGATGGAGTCCCATGAAGCCCAACACTGATCTGATGTGTGCCCAGTCTTTCCGCAACGATTGCACTTTGATCTTTTTCTTCTGCCCCCTATGCCTCTCTTGCTGCAATCTCCCTTGGAAGGGTCTTTGGATTGGTCTTTGCCAGCTAGGGCAGCACCAATACTAGATCCCAAAGAGTGCATCTTTACAACTGTTAGTTTACAACAATAAACTTAATATGACAAAGAGAAAAACAATAACCTTGCAGGTCTACAGTCTCTGCCAAGGTGATTTACAGGCTCAACTTCAGATTTTAAAGTGATACAATGACAGTATATCAGCTTCAATTCGCAGCAATTTCAGGGAGAAGAAATCAGTAGATACAAAATATATCAGAATATATCAGTCATACATAGGCTTCTTTAATACAAAACATATCAGTCACTAGCAATATGTGTTATTATTCAGCATAAAACACAGTCTTCAGCAGTCTTCATGCAATTGGTAATGTCAATCGTCAACTCGGTCACAGTAGCAGCAAATACAAGGCAATAATCTTCACATTCAGCTCCACGCAGCTAAGTCAGCTCTTCAACTTCGGTCACAGCAAACTCAAGCAGAAAAATAGGGAAAAATATAGGGTTTTTGTATGAAGTCGCAGCACTCTTTCAGAGATGTAATAACTCTCCAACGCATATATTATTCCTCCAGCACATCATATATTATATTTTGCTGTCAACAAAAAGAAGGTTTACCTTCCTTCACGCGGTCGCAGATACCACTGAGTCTTTTCAACACAGCAATACCACGCTGCAATCTCGGGCGAAGTGACCAAAGTCACCACACTGATAGCAACCTCCACGCACCATACAACAGGCAGCTCCGCGCAGGTGTATGAGAGCATCAATCTTCAACAACTCTGAATGCACCAATATCAAGCAATAAAAATGTATCACGGCTCGCATCAATGAGGGAGCAAATTCAACATGTAAGGAGAGGCCTCAACATTCAAATCGCAGCTTCAAATCAGCACGTAGTCATAGTATGGATCTGGAACTTTAGTTTCTTCGCTTTGTTTACAATAGCTGCACATCAACTTTATTTCAACAAAAACTCTACAGGCTGATACAGGCTCTGCCCGCGCAGGTTCATACTATCTCCACGAGCAGTCTCTCCACGCAGCATCACAACGCGGTCTTCAAAATTATATCTCCCAGGAAGTCTTCAACGTGTTCAGCAGTTTTCAACGCAGCCCACGCAGGAAATTGCAGTCATCTTTTATGCACATGAATTAGGTTAAAATTAGGGTTTTGGTATAGCAAATTATAAAACGCATTATCTCCATGTGTATTCCCAAAACGCATTCTCCAACGCAGTAAGAGGCCAACGACAGAATAGAACTGGGAGCGCACTATACAAAGGATCAAAGTAAGAATACTTCACTCAACCTTCACCTCTACGTTCTTAGAACTTGAAATGCCCTTCGAATGATAGCACAGACTTCAAACCCAATTCATAGACACTTTCACGAGAGCTGCTACTATCGTTTAAGAATCAGAAGTAAACCAAGCATTTCTGTCGTTTTAAGGGCGTGTGTCCACTAAGATCAAGAACCACTCCAGGGCAGCTCACTCTCATCTTGGAATGACGAGATGTCCAACGCGCCACTCGAAACCGGATCCTGGCAATCAATTTGAGCTCCACGACTAATTGGCCTGTTAGACTCTCAGACTTCAAAGTAGTAGCAGTCTCTTTGTCTAGATGAACGGACTGGCCTTTGACCGCGGGTGAAAGAACGGTGGTATTCTACGCATAAAGCAAAGGAGCGAACATAATTCTTTTTGTATTTGAATGGCGGACGTTAGGTATACCACAAATTAGGGTTTCCAGTCTTTCCAACACATCATACAATGATCATCATTCACCAAAAAACTCGCAGCAGAAATACTATGAAATCGCAGCTCATATAACAAGCTCACTCTCCACGCTCTTGAATGGAGTCACTCAGTCTTCAACGCAAGGTATATACACACTGTCACAGGAAACTAACAGGTCGCAGCTCACGCTCACAATACACGAGCAGGCTCATACAACATCCTTTACAATGCAGCAGGTCGCAACCCACCAGGATGAAAATGCAGCAGAAGAATAACTCAGGATTAGGGTTAGGTGTTGCATGCACGCAGAGAATAAACTCAGGCAGATGGAGTAACGCATACATTGCATGTGACTCCACTGGCAGACTGATGGAGCAGTTTGGCAATGGACTGGCAAGCAGAATGCCAGTAATGGGCAGAAATGCAGCAGGAGTTATGGCAGACAACCCTGCTCTGATACCACTTGTTGGTAATAACTCCCGATTCAATTATTCTATTCATGGCTAAGCATTCATTTATACATTCATGTGACGGTTGTGTTTCACCTTCCGTCCAGCCTTTTCGGCTTCCAACTATTCCTATTTATTTATTTACAATATTATAATCCCTAACGGATTATATTCTAACACAAAGGCTATAGGGTGTTGCCCTTGGTTTAGGACAACCCCTACTCCTCCACCTGAGGCATCACATTCAACAATAAAGGGCTTAGAAAAATCAGGTAGTGCAAGTATGGGACAACTATTCATTACCTCTTTCATTTTTTTGAAGGCCTTTTCAGCCTCTTCATTCCACTTGAAAGCATCCTTCTTAGTCAAATCAGTGATTGGAGAAGTCAACTTGGAGAACCCTTTCATAAACTTCATGTAGTATGTACATATTCCAATGAAGCCTGTTAATTCTGTGATGTTTTTTGGTGATGCCCATTCTAATATAGCCCTGATCTTTTCCATGTGAAATTTCACTCCATCTTACCCAATAATGTGCCCAAGATATAATAGTTCTTTCATCCCAAATTCACATTTAGACATCTTAGCATACAAAGAGCATTCTTGAAAAGTTTTCAACAGAATCTCTAGGTGTTGCAAGTTCTCTTCCCAAGTTTTACTGTAAATGTGAATATCATCAAAGAATACTAAAACAAACATTCTAAGCTGCTTACAAAATATTCTATTCATACATGATTTAAATTTATTTGGAGCATTAGTCAACCCAAATGGCATAAAAATAAACTCAAAGTGACCATAATGACATCGAAAAGCAGTCTTTTGCACATCTTCCTCCTTTATCCGAATTTGGTGATAACCAGATCTAAGGTCAATTTTGGAAAAGTAATTAGTTCCAAATAACTCATCCATGAGCTCATCAATCCTAGGAATACGATATCTATTCTTGATGGTATTCTTGTTCAAAGCTCTAAAGTCTATACACATCCTCAAAGTTCCATCTTTTTTTTTTATCAACACTACTGAAGAAGCATAAGGGCTAGAGCTTGGTATAATGAGACCCAAATATAAGAGTTCTTGAATGGCCTTCTCAATATCATCTCTAAACTTCTTGGTATGTATATAAGGTGGTATCTGAATGGGTGAAGTACCCTCCTCCAAAACAATGTTATGCTCAACCCCCCTATCAGGTGGTCTACCATGTGGAAGATCTTTGAAAACTTTTTCATATTTGTGCAAAAGTATCTCTATCTCTTTTGGGTGTTTAAAAACTATGATTTTTGGCTTGGGAGAGGTTATATAACATTCAACAGCCCATTCTATATCACCATGCCTTAATATATATCTCATACTATTGCAATTTACTACCTATTTTGGGTAAGTGTGCTGCCCTCTCACAACCCTTAG
Source organism: Pseudotsuga menziesii (assembly GCA_001517045.1). NCBI lineage: Eukaryota > Viridiplantae > Streptophyta > Pinopsida > Pinales > Pinaceae > Pseudotsuga > Pseudotsuga menziesii. The sequence continues at coordinate 10,848 of LPNX010370975.1, read as the reverse complement.
TACACCTGTTGAATCTTGAAATTTCATTTTAGGAATTTGATAATTTACTGAATTCTCTCCTATAGAATACAACCATTGCACTCCCAAGACTACATTAGTATCAACAACATCAACCACATAAAAACTATGAACAAAAGTATAGTTACCTATGGTGACTTGCGGCTTTGGAACCCATGTGTTGCATTGCATTGTCTTGTGACCTGGAATGAAAACTGTGAAGCCATCGAATGGTTCACTTGGTATATTTATTTTCTCCACCATATATGAATAAATGAAATTATGTGTAGCTCCTCCATATACCAAAATTGAATCTCTTTGTCCCAATACCACACCCTTGCACCGAATAGTGTGATAGGGAGGCACCGCTAAAAGTACTGCCATTCTTGCTTTGTCTGGTGAAGGCTGATTTTCTTTTTGTTTTTCTTCTTTAGCTGTCATCTCATATGCCTCCTCTTGATATGAAATGTGACCTTATTCATCCATACCCACTTCATACTCATCATTATCAGAAAATACTTCTATGTACTGAGCTTTTCCTTTAGTAGCACATTTATGCCCCGGTGTCCATGGTTGGAAGCATGTGAAGCACAATTTTTTCCATCAAAGTTCATCCCTGTTTTGACCTTATTTATTATTCTTTTCAGAGGTATCTCTTTGCCAAAAATTCTTATCAGATGCATCCTTTTTCCAAGGGTTTTTTTTCAAATCTGAAGTTAGGCTTGGGAGGAAATCTTGTTCTAGGAAGCACATTTTGAAGGTCTCTGGTCAAGCTCATTGCATCATTTAAGTTAGTAGGATTGTGGGATTTGATAAAAAAATTTAAGGGCTCTTCAAAACCTACAGTGAAAAGCAATACTAACCTTCCCATAGATACATTAGCCACCTTAACTGTAACGAACATAAAATAAGATAATAATTAAATAATTAATAATTAGGTTAACTAAGTTAGGTTATGAAATGAGGTGTCTCCTCATCATGAATGTCCAAACCATATTTAAGGCTAAGACATCATTGTAATATTCATCATCCAATATATTATTATTATTCATATTTCATTATTACAATGATAGTCGGTTTCGACTAACGGACAACCGGATTCGGTTGCTCCATTTGGTATCAGAGCGGACCTTTCCTTAGCCTCACTGATTCAAGCTATTAGCCATCATATTGAGAGTTTCTCTCATTTATGGTCTTTGAAAAAAACAAAGGCCCCTGGCCATCTACATGAAAAAAAAACTTATATAAAAAAAAAGAAAAAAAGGAGAGAAAAAAAATCCGCTGTTGCTCCGCTGCATCCTTCATGTGCTCTCCCTTCAACCTTCCTCCCTCACGCCAGCGCGTCATCCCTCACACAACCCTCTCTCCTCTTCTCTCGGTGCTCAATTGCTGCTCCTTTCTCCCTCATGTCACCGCACTCCGCCGTCATCCTCCATCACTAGCTCACTGCCCATCCTCGCGCTGTCACTACCTTCTGCGCACGCCTCAATCCATTACATTCGTCCATCCAATATATTATTATTATTCATATTCATTATTAAAATGATAGTCGGATTCAACTAACGGATAATTGGATTCGGTTGCTCCATCCCATCGCCTCATCCATCCGCCACACCCTTCGCCACCTCCCCATCCATCATACCCTTCGCCATCTCCCGTCCGCCACATCATCCCTCCACGTCCCTGCTCCACATCACCTCCATCTTCGCCGCTTGCTCAATTCCCATCCCCTGGTCTGCATCCGTCGCTCTCCACTCCCTCCACGCTCTTCCCTTCCACTCTGCATCTTCTTCCCCCACCATCGCCGCCTCCTGTGCGCTCCACCACCATCGGATGCCACTGCACCCAAATCCCCGCTCCTCTTCTTGACATATCCACGTGCACTCCATCCTCCCACCTCTACGCGCCCATCCTCCCATCCCTTCTCCACCTCCATGGTGCTATGACCATCCACCGCCACGGTGCTATGACCATCCACCGCCCCCTTCCCTCTACGATGTTGCCATAGTGCGTCTGCCACCACCGCCTCCTCCCACCATCGTCAACTCCACCTCCTGCCTCACTCTTCCCTCTGCGCCGCCACCACCGCCACCGTCGCCTCCTCCACCACAACCAAACCAAAAACATTATATATATATATTTTTAATATAATATAATATTATTGTATTAAAAATTATATTAAAAAAATATACATAATAATTATTATATTTTAATAATATTAATATTATTATTATATATAATAATTTTTCTAAAAATATTAATAGTAATATTATTAATTATATAATTAATAATTATTATTATTAAAAAAAATTACAAAAAAATAATATTACTATTTTATTAAAAAAATAATAATTATTAAAAAAAAAAAAGGGATAAAAAAAATAAAAAGAAACAAAGAAATAAAGAAAACAAATCGAAGAAAAGAAGTAGTTCTAGACTATACATCGTTGGAGAAACAAGTCGAAGAAAAGAAGTAGTTCTAGACTATCCATCGTTGGAGAAGTCAAGTCAAAGAAAGGCCATTTATCACTAAAGAAGTCAAGATCATGGAATCTGGTTTGCGACTACAAATAGAGAAATTAGAAGCCAAGTTAAAGTGTTATCGAAGAGATAATGAAGAATTACGAGACACAAATACGAACTCGGAAGTCATAATTAAAATACATGAGATGCGAAAAAAGCTCAAGGAACAAAAAATTTCCGGCTAGAAAAATCATATAGAAAAATTGTCTGCCCAAATTGAGAAATTAAAACATGAAATTGATTTTAATCAGAGATTGAAAAATCAAGATATAAAGAAAGAAATAAACGATTACGAAGCGGAAATAAAACGGTTGAACAAAATCGTTAGCGACAAGGATGAAGAACTAATGCAGATACAACATAAATTAGAAAATCAAGAATCAATGATCGACCAGTATCAACAACAGATAAAAGTTCTTCAAAAACAAAATGATGACTCTAAAAAGACTCATAAGTCGGAGATCGCAAAAAGTAATAAAACACTATCCAACAATTCCGAAGAAATTTTCAGATTAAGGAATCATAACAAAACACTAGTCACAAAAATTAAGAAGTTGAAAAATAGTCGTAAGACAAAACAATCTATGGAAGACATTGAAGGGAAACTTCTAGACAAACAGGAAGAAAATAATTGCATCAGAAGTCATAACAAATATCTTAAGGAACAACTTAAGAAGCCTGAAGATGACATAAAAGTGCAAGTAGAAGTGATTAAGAAGTTTCAAAATGATTACGTGCAGTTCGAAAACAAGTTGGAAAAGATACAGAAGGAAACCTTAAAACCTCAAGGGACGAAAATACAACTTCCAACTTAGATCAATGCTCACAAGATGACACTCGTAAAATAAAATGACATTGTGAAAATTCCTTATCGACACCCCAACCATAAAAACCGATATCCTAAAAAGTGGGAACTATCGAAAGCTAATTGTACCAATGTGACCAAATCTCCTAACGATAGATCAATATGTAATGCAAACAATCCACAACAAATCAATTTGGGATGGATTGATTCATCCACATATCAGAATTTATGCTCCACTCTTAGTAGTTCGTATCGACATGTTTTGTTAGCTACGACACTTCAAAAAATGAGGCAGAAACATTATGAAGGCTTTGAGGACAAAGCCTTTCTAAGAGAGTGGCAATGTAACGAACATAAAATAATATAATAATTAAATAATTAATAATCAGGTTAACTAAGTTAGGTTATGAAATGAGGCGTCTCCTCATCATGAATGTCCAAACCATATTTAAGGCCAAGACATCATTGTAATAGTCATCATCCAATATATTATTATTATTCATATTTCATTATTACAATGATAGTCGGATTTGACTAACGGACAACTAAAATCAGTTGCTCCATTAACTAATAATCTTTGGAATTCAAACATATACTCAATAGGAGTCCCCACCAGCTTCAATTGTGCTAGTTCTTCAAAGTCAATTTTGGACCTTTTTGCTCAAACCTTTCTAATACCTTGTCAACAAATTCCCCATATTTTTTAACCTGATCATGACCCAGGGTTTTCAGGCCATGGAACCACCATTCATTGGCATCTCCATCCAAGTGCAAAATAGCCATTTTTAAAGCATCTTCTTCCACCATTGGATTTAGCTGAAAATACACATCCAATTTTTGCACCCAAGTGTTAGCAGAACTTTGAGATGAACCATCAAAAGTAGGAAGTGGCACTTTACATATGGCACAATTCAATTCTTTGTTTTGGTGTAGAGACTTATTGTCCTCCTTATTTTTAAGTTTGTTTTCCATGGTGAAGTACTGCTCAAATGTTATACTTCTCCTACACTATTAATCCAAGTTAGCCCATTCTTTTGTTATTGTATCAATTTCAAATTGAATGTTAGTATCTTCTTTGGGAATAAGAAATTTAGTTATAGTAGGACTTGGTGTGCTCTGAAATTCATGAGGTCTTGTTCATGAGGAAATGTGCTCACCCACTGTCTTCTTTTCTGCTGATTGTGAACTACAACTATCTCCTATTATCCCTTTGCTTCCCATTTGACTAACCATCAATTCGAATCCTTTTGCTATTTGTTGGGTCATGTTTACCATATGTTAGGTCATGTCCTTGGATATTTATTCAAAGAGGGGTTTTATAAGTTTCAGATACTCCATTTTCTCCTTAGTGTATTCTTCTCCCTCATGAGCCATAGCTTTAGTCAAAGGTACATTTTTTCCTTCTAGTTCTTCTTCTACAATCCTAGCACCTTCCAATTCATATTATAAGGGTGGTGGTTTATCGCTTTGAATCCTTGTTAACACCATCAAGTTCCAATACCATGCTTTGATACCACTTGTAATGTCCCTTTTTTAAAATTTTACCAAAATGCCCAATTTTCCAATTTTTTCACAATTTTGGGTCTTGACTAGTTTTAGTGTCTTGGTCTCCAAATCAGCCCAATTGCTCCCAAATATTTAGATAAGGTGTATGAATAATATAATAACTTAATTATTATTTTCAAGGATGTATTATGGCCCTCCAATAATTTCTTCAAGTATGTACTAAATTCTGAACAAGATAGATGATTTTACTGACAATTTTGGGCTCAAATCCCACCTAGGTAAGTGGTAGAAATGGCTTACCAAATGTGCAGAAAACCACTCGAAATATTAAATTGAAGTAGGGTATGTGTAGAATACATTATAAAATAATCATATTCATAACTAATTGACCTCCCATTGCTGTTATCACTTCTTTCAATCATATATAAAAATCTAGTTTTGGACCCTTGGGGAAATGAGGTGTAGTTTGCTCCAATTGCTGTGAAATTCGACCCAATGGCCACAAATTATTAATTAATGAACATGAAACCCATAATATACTTTAATGACATTCCATTCATTCATAAATCATAAATATTTTATACATCCATTCGAATCCATCAAGATTACAAGAGTTTACAACAGGGTAGTGGGGAAATGGCACCGTTTCTTCATTATTGAGCAATAATACATGATATTTATTGGAATTTAGAACTGAGAGATTTATGAAATTAAATATAAGATAATTTACATCAGAATAAAAAATACTGGAACAATAGAATCTCCCTCAAAGATATGAATATCTCACCAAGTGCGCCTCACTCCATAGAGCTGAAATATGGTGAGAAAACTTGAGATGAAAAGAAGAACAAGATGAGCTTGATATGTCCATGAGCTACTGTATCTTGCACCTGTAACTTATGAATCCATTTAATCTTCTTGAAATACCTGATTGGCCTCTCCAAACACCAACTAGGATGGGAATCTTTCACCCTTGAAATTGGCTAAGGCATGAACTAGTCATCCACTAGCTCTCTCTCTTCACAATAACAATTTTCACAAATGATCAAAAGGGAATTATCATGGATGATACCTGCATTTTATAAAAAATATTTTTCTTCTAAGGTTCCAAATCCATCCATTAACCAAATCCAAGTTGAATTTGTGTGGCTGCTCATGCTATGCCATGTGGCCTCTCTCTTCACCTTCCCTCTTCTCCCAAATTCGAGTAGGAGCCTCTTGGACTTCTCCAACTCCCATGAGTGCCATATAAGATGCTCTATTCAGACCTAACATGTCATATATTCCATATGTCAGCCTTCATATCTGACTTGTGTCATAACTATCATATAATCTCCATCATTGGTGTTGTAGATGTCATAAATGTAAGGGGAATCTAGCCAAGTGTCCAGGAAACTCCCATTTGTCCCTTCCTCTCCCCATGTAAGTTACAATTAATCCCAAATTATACCTATGAAGTATATGGAAAAGTATATTAACCTTATAATCCATCCAAAAAAATTAGGCTTCCCATAGATTCGATATTGCAAGAGGAGGATTCCATATAACATAGGAATTCTAGGTTGAGTGGGCGCCATAGTCTCCATGTGTATACATTCTCCATAGCCATTTAATTTTTCACTTGCATTCACTTAATTAAATCTGTTAAATAAATATTTATTCCTTCTAATGTCTAAACGCCATTTATTATCTCCCTTATTAACTTCCCAATGTTTCCACCCTACCTAGGGAACTAGTAGGATTGATGGAATTTTCCTGCTATGCAATTATTTGAATGGGGAAATTACACATTACTCATGCCTAGATTTATACTTTGATCGGTGGCACCAGATCTGGTGTTACTAATGGGACACTGGGATCGATGCTGTAAGTTTTAGCCTCGACAGTGGTTTTGACTTTGTTTACGGCCTCTGTTAATTGGTGGATATGCTCGGCGAGCTCGCCGGTCATTCGTAGGTGTTTCTTGCTTATTCCTCTCAAGCTAGACTTGGCCACTTGTGTGATTGCATCGGAAAACAAGCCGATGTCCTCCTTGGGTAAGCTAATAGTGTTAGTCGATTTGTTCACTTTTCTATTCTTATGTTGCGACTCATGCACCTCTTCCTGGGCCTTTTTCCCCTCCTCATCAGTAGGAATATCATCCAAATCATCATCCTTGTCATCGTCATTATCATTAGAGCTCATCATCTGATTTCTGAGATCATCACCTCTGAGATTTCCTTCTCCATCCTGCTGGTCATTGCCATGACCATTCCCTTAGCCATTTCCTTGACCGTTTTGCATATCAGGGCCTACGTCAACATTTCCAACTTGATTAGCTAGCGGATCTTCCTAGTGTCCACCTTCATCTTCTTGCTCATTGATTAGGCGGCACCATTCTGGTGGCCAGTATTGGACAATTGCATCTACATCATCATTAATGATCATAAGCCATGCTTGGTGCACTTGCTTGGCTAGGTCATTCTTTTGTTCCAGAATATTGTTATGTGCACCGACTTGTAAGTTTATGAATGCCACATATCTGTGCACCATCGCAGCTGTTACTCTATGGGACCGCTTGATAACATCGCCCAGGGCCTCGCCATGTAGAAAGAACTCGATGTTATTATCCGTCTGGTGGATCTTGTCTTGCTTGTTCTCCCAGAGGTTCTGATACTTTGCGCCAAGGAAAAGCAATGGGACATCCATCAGTTGGTAGTCCGATGGGTTGGAGCACAGAATGAAAGAGATCAGGATGAGCAGCTAGGAGTAATGAAATTTGGCCCTAGGTTCCTCCTGCACCTGCTCTACATCATCTATCATATTGTTCTGTAGGTACTAGGAACTGTGACCAGTTGAAGGTGACTCCTTGCGTGCATTGGTCTGCAATTTCTATCACCCCAGCGGTGCTCTCAGTAGGTCTCATCTTGCGCAATAGTTTGCAAGATAAGATTCTAGCTGCAAAACTTACCATAGTATCCTTTATGGGGCTAATGAGGAATCCCCTACCTACGTGATGCAGGTTATACTTCTTCTTCATCTTGGTGGTGTCTCTATTCTGGCACAAATATGGCAAAGGGTCTCCTCCTGTCTTTGGCAAACCCGTTATCGACAAGATGATCTCGACATCGACAGGGTAGGGTCGGTCAAGACATAGACATCCTCTGTGAAAGCAGACAAGGAGTTTCTTCACATATGTGGTCATCTCGGTGTTGTGCCCAAAGTCCGACATGAACAAAAAATTCAACAATCCCATGTTATCGTCACCGTTGGCCCACTCCATTGGTAGTAAGAGCTGGGGCTTAGTCAGCCCATATTGAATCGTAACCATATAGTTTTTCCTTTCCAATCCCACCTAATGGTGGGTGTCGCAATCCTTAAACTACAACTTGGTAATCTTTGGCATTATGTCCAGCAACAAGGGTACATTATTAGGTATGCGGGGTGTCACCAAGGTTGTGCACGCTTTCTTTGGGAGCATCACTCTTTATAGGTCATCTCTCCTCAGCCGAACATAATGGGAGAAGTTTTCCTCCTCCCTTGCGACAGTAGCATCTTAGGGGTGGTGAGTTTGGTGCATCCTCCTCCATCAGATCCCGCTTAGGCATATCCGCAATGACCTTAGCCTTGTGTTTCTTTGAAAATTGCGGCCTGGATGACTCTCCAGTCACTCTCTCTCTAGGATGTCTCAGTGATACAATTGGTTGCAGATGTGCAAATTATGGATTCTGAATAGGGTTTGGCATGAGGACCAAACCAGGGGGTGGAACAGGGGCCGAACCGTCTGTAGGTATAGGTTGCCTTCTTGGTTGTGCCATTGATTCAAGTTCTGGTTGTTGCTTGGGTTGCTATACCTCGAGTGATTCAATCTCTTCCTCAATTGGGCATGACGAGGTGACTGTTACATCGGATAAATCACTAGCAATAGAAATATCTATAACCATGGGTTTTGGCTCGCTCTCTGTTACAGGATTCAGCTATGGTTCTCTCGGCTCTGGTTCTCTTGTGCTAACTAGGTGAAAGTAACCTGAAACTTGTCGATGAAGCTCCACTTTATAGGTGCCTATGGATCCTACAATCATCATGCGATGGGAGGACGAGGTCTTGTCGATCATGTGGGATTCTCAACCGACGTGTACCTCATCAATTAGGCTAACTGAGTTCTGAGTAGTACTTGTCAGGGAAGTTATGGTAGTTATGATGAGGAAAAATGATGGGACCAAAAATAACGCCATCATTCTCCTCGTATCTCTTCAAATTAATGACACTTAGTTGTCATAACCGACTCAATCTTCACCGAATATTCGCAATTTAATTTCGTCCAACCTGTAATTCCCTCTTTTTCTCATGCTTTTCCTGGTTTTGTCACAAATGTGTGACATAACAGTTTCCTTGCGTTCTTTTCTCTCTCTCTCTCTTTTTGCGAGTCACAACCTTAGCCAAGCATGTTGCGACCATTATAGTATGGTTTCAGGTGATTTCCATTCACCATGGCCACAACGTATGTTCCATCTATTTTCTGCAGTTTTACTGCGCCCGCGTCAGTGATGTACGCAATTGTATATGGCCCTAGCAAATGCATTTTTATCTTCCCTGGATGTTTGAAAAATTTGTTATCATACAACAACATAAGTCCTCCGACTTTGAATGAATTAACCTAGATAGTCTTTGTTTCTCGACAGTCTGATGGAATCCTGTGACGAATCCTTCCTCTTCCATATGAACAAGGTGTGACAACCTTTGCTCGACAACATTTCCTCCAGTCATCTCCGTTAGTGCAACAATCTGTAGGCTTGACATGATGTACTCTATTGGCACAACAGCTTCCTAGAGATACACCAGTATTAATGGGGTGTGCCCTGTCAATCACTTGCAAGTGGTTTGATATGCCCATATCATAGCTGATACTTTATGATCCCATTCATCTCGGTGCATGTTGCACACCTTGGTTAATGCATTCTCCAAAATCTTGCTGAAGGCTTCAACCGTTGCATTCGCCTAAGGATCATAGGGTGTCGTCTTCTTATGCTATATCTGGAACTCTGCAGTAAGCTCATCAATCATTTTGTTAATAAAATGCATACCTTGGTTGCTAAGTAGAATTTTTGGATAGCCAAATCTGGTTACCACATTTTTAAATAAAAACTTCGTTGCAGTCATAGCGGTGCAGTCTTTAACAGGCGTGGCTTCTGCCCATCTGGTTAAGTAGTTTGTCCTAGTGATAATTTAGCTTGTGAAAGTTCTCTTTCTTGGTGGAATTATTGGTCTAACAAAATCAATGACCCACTTGTCGAATGCTTGTAGTGTTATTTACGGCGCAAGTGACATCTCATCATGACACGATGATTTTCCTGTTCTCTGGCATATATCACAACGCCTGCAGAAAATCTTAGTATCCATATGTATGGTTGGACACCACAGTCCTACTTGTAATATCTTGTGCACGGTTTCCGTTCCATTGTAGTGTCCTCCTGCGACACTGGCATGTGCTTCACTCATTACCCAAGGTCGCTTATAGTAAAAAACACATCAACGTAGTATCTCATCCGTGCCCAGTTTGTACAGATGTCCTGCAATCAACGCATAATAAACATCTCTGACACCAAATGTTTCTTCTAGTTAGTGGATAATCCTTCAGGCACATAGACTGTGCCGAGGAGATGGATGATAACATTAAACTATGAATTCTGATCATCCATCTTGTGGATCACAAATAGTTGTTCATCGGGCAAGTTACCCTCCAAATTGGTTGGTTCCTCACCACTTTTGATCCTTGACAGGTAATCTATCCCGACATTGAGTCTACTAAGTTTAAAAATGACCTCAAAGTACAATTATTGTAACAAGAGGAGCCATCGATGTTAACACCCAAAAATGGTTAACTACCTCATCTCCCCCATTTCATGGCTCATTCGTCCATTTACCTACCATATTTCCTTGAAAATCCCACTAAAATCCTCCAAAAGGCCATAAAACCATCTAAAATGAGTCTAAAAGGCCTAAAATGCCTCCAAAAGGCCCAAAAACCCCTTTTTCCT
>LPNX010370931.1:538443-578316 GCA_001517045.1 Pseudotsuga menziesii | reverse complement strand
CTTTTTCAAAGAAGTGACCCATCACAACTAGGTCACCAACTTGGTACATGAACTCCCCATCGACATAGGGCTGCACCAACCTGCTTTTGATCTGTGTACATCACATTAAAAAGTATGCCACATGCTCATCATTTCCCGGTGGTGCAATCAAAACAAATACATCACCTGCATCAAGATTTTCAAATATTGAATAGATCTTTAAATATATATATATATGTGTGTGTGTGTGTGTGTGTGTGTGTGTGTGTGTGTGTGAAAGCAAGTTCAAACATTCAATCAACTATTTGAAACTTGAATGTACATGTGAAAGGAAAACCCATATTTCGCTAATGAATGAACATGTACCTTGTTTAACCAAGTCAGAAACCGAGTCATGATCCAGTGAAACCACAGCCTCATCAGCGTGCATCTCTTGCCATGTCGGAATTGGATGTGGCCCCTTTGGATTAAGAGGGACATATTTTCATTGTTTGACATATGCATCCTTCACGCAATGATCAACCCCCATTCCATTGGCCTCGATGCAGAACTCACAGAAACACGCATACTTTCGTGTTTCAATGGAAAATATGTCTCCCATGTATTTACTGCGAACTGAATGTAGTTCTCTCGTGCCAGGTATGGTCTCGCAATACCATGGCATCGATCTGTTCACATCGCCTAGGGAAACATCCCAAAAAAACCTGCATTGAATAAAAAACTGTCATATATATATAATATAGTTACACGTTTATTAAATTCCAAATAAGTTGTTTTTTGAAATATATATATTGTTCCTACCTACGAACCGGCTTTTCTTGTTCGTGACCTTGGTGACCCAAATTTTGTGTGCACCAATCAACTACCTCTGTTGAGCACTTCAGTCGAGATGCACTATGACTCATTTGGTACCTCCGAAGTGCTCGTTTCACACATGCACCTGCGCCATCGTGTTCACCCTTTCCATGCCCTGTTTCAAAAAAGCTCCAAGTGTGTCGAATTCCAGTCTCTTTGTGAAGGCGACTCAACCAATAAAATGAGCGTGCTGATTTGAACTGCCCCGCACACCCATCTGACAAAATCCAGTGTTCTGTAAATGACACCCCATTGTTTTTGAACGAATCATAAATCAACCCAAAGCAGTGTTGAACAAACAACGTGTTGTGCTCATGATCATCACTAACATAAAAATGATATTCCTTGATCACATCACGTGACTAGGGAGTGTTATCCCTAGTACCATCAATGCTCGCCTGAGCATGTCTATACAATACATGTACGAAGATGGTGACCTGGTCGGAGTGATAATACTCACTTTGTATCTCTTTCTGAGGAGCAAATGTGTAATTCTCAGCAAAGTCTACCACCGATAGGATTGTGCCTGGCTGAAAAACCTCACGAGAATGTTTAAATTCTAAGGCTTGCCACCTAGACCTGTGGGAGTGTTTGATGTATTTGTAAATCTGACTTTGAAACTTGTCCATGAAGTCTGAAATAGGAATCTCATCCTCGAGCAAGTCGATCCTCTTAGATGGAACATGCGAAGAAGATGATGGATTCATGGAGACATACTCATATCTCTTCCACTTAACTGTGATATTTGACAATCCAGGGTGTGTTGGCTCGATAGGAAACTTCATATGGAACAACACCAAATCACCACATTCATGGCATCTTCTCCCACCTACACACCTTTTAAAGAAAAACACATTTTCAGGATCTCTATTGCATAGTATCATAGAAATAAAATCCCGCACTGTGTGAGGAGCTGGTTCACCATCCCAATGTTTTTTGCAAAAATCCACAAATGTGTCGTAGTATAGCTGGAATTCAACGTGGTATCGACAACAACAAGTGTCCCGAATCGTATTAGGCCTATTATACCACGGTTTCAACTTGCTGAACATGCTAAATGAGACATTCACACCTGGATTTGATTCTTTGAATTCCTCGAACAATGCAACTCCTGTCATCTCCATAACATGCTTGCAATGTTCCTTATAAACACCTCTTCCAGAATGTTGTCGCAAGACATGTTTTCGATCTGGTATAGCATGAGAATGGTTGTCCCAATACTCTATCACCTTCTCTCTGGTCCCTCTTCCATCCTGTCTTGATATGGTTCTCTACAAATAAGAGCCCAACAAAAAAATTCATCATTTTCATCTATCTTTACCCTGAATTTAGTGTATTTGTGCAATGTTCTTCTTGAAACATGAAGCAACTTTGACATTGTTGTGACCATTCGATTTTTTGAGGTGCTTCGTGCCACAATAGCAGTTGTAATTGCCCTACGAGCAACTCTAATATCATTTTTTCTTGATTTTCCAAATGCAGAAAGTGCAGTTGTTACATTTTCTACTACATTCTCACATGCATTTTTATTTTTAACCTCCTTAAAACCCAACAACTTTGTGGCACGCTTAATTTTTTTGTGTTTTATCAATCCATCTAGGATTTGAGCTTGTGTAATCACTGATTGTTGTTCAAAGTGCAACTTGATTATGTTACTCACATGCTCTCTGATTGTCCGATCAGGGGTCGGGTTCCCGAACTCTTCTTGCATGGCATCATCCAACCCGCTTAAACAATTTGCAGACATTCCAACGTCATTGAAGCTCCTAATTACTCTTGAGAAATCAGAGGGTGCGCGATCCTGTGATGTCTGGCCAAGATCTATCCCTACATAAGTTGATTGAATTTAGACAAATTGTTTAGTTCTCTAACCGAATAAGAGACTCATGAATATGAATATGAAATTGTAAATTCATGAATATGAAATTTATGAAATTGTAAACTATGAATATGAAATTGTAAATTCATGAATATGAAATTTATGAAATTCTAAAGAAAACTATGGGAATTTTTATTTATAACCGTTGTTCTATTTGAATAATTTGATCCAAAATGTATCCATTATGATTGCAATGTGTTCCTATGTATTCAAATACTACATACTACAATCCTTAAGCTATTTATATCATTCATGTTAAAAAATGATTGCAATTTGATATGTATGAAGCATTGTTCATAAAAATTACAAGTGCATGGGAGTTTTTTAATTTATAAAAATTGAATGGGTATGAAACAAGCACTTAAAATTGATCAACATAAAGCTACAACATTACCCTTAAATAATGGAATAATTGCAAATAATCATCCTTGAACATTGTACTTCAACATAAGCAATACTTTAAAAAATTGGCATACATGCAAGACTCTCAATTTGATGGAGGTTGCAATATGAAATTATCATAGACAAAAACACTTAACCATAGTCTATGATATGTGAACCTAACCAACCAATTTCAAATATTAGTGTCGACCACGGTAAATTGTAAATTGTAAATTGATGAAATTGTAAATTTATGAAATTGTAAACTATGAAATTGTAAATTCATGAAAATTTATCAAATTGTAAATTCATGAATATGAAATAAATGAAATTGTAAACTATGAAATTTATCAACTATGAAATTGTAAACTATGAAATTTATCAACTATCAAATTGTAAACTATGAAATCTATCAAATTGTAAACTATGAAAATGAAAATCAAATTGCATAACTTTGAAATTATACCTATATCAATGGGATTTGCTTCTTCCATCATAGCTTCATTTGGAATTTCTTCTTCTCTTAAGATTGTTCTTTTTCTCCTCTTCCTTTCTTTATCTTTCTTCAATTTTGTTTTGATTTCTTTCATTTCTTCTTGTTCGACGTTGGCTGCTTCCCATTGTGATTGATCAACAATCCAAATTGATACTTGCAAAACAATCTACAATGCTAACTTTGTATGACAAAACAAACTTTTTCCAATGAAATTCTAAGGCAAATTGATACTTGCAAAACAATCTACAATGCTAACTTTGTATGACAAAACAAACTTTTTTCAATGAAATTCTAAGGCAATTTTGAAGGATACTTAGCTTAGTATGAATTATATGTTTATATAGATTTTGATTAAAAATTTGGGTGGGAAAGACATTAAAGTTTGTAGTTGGAGTGTCATTAATGTTTGAATTCACTCCCGGGTTTTGCTTTAAAGGACCTCGACCGAGCTAATACCTCGGTCGAGGTCTTAAGGAAACCTCGACCGAGGGTTTGATAAACCCTCGGTCGAGGGATTTACAAACCCTCGGTCGAGGTTTCCTTAAGACCTCGATCGAGGTATTTAAATACCTCGGTCGAGGGCTTAAAAAAACAGACTTAGCCCACATTCAAACAAATGAAAAATTTCTTGTGCCTTGCAGAGGTGTAAACCCTGCCATTCCTAGCACATAACTGAGCAGAGTTGATGCCGATAAATTCATCAACGAATAATCTATCCATTGACGTATCATACACGCATTTTGGCATTCATATGAAATTTATTTTTTAATTACTTCTAAAACTTATACTTAGAAAACCACACTGCAACTTCAAAGCAGCTCAAAGAAAAATCCGCAGAGTTAAAAATACACAGCCAAAAAATTCTTAAAAATGCACACATCACATATCGACGTGTCCTATTCAAAAGGGTATCTTTGGTTTTTCAATTTTTGAAAAAATAGAAAAACTTTCTTTACGTGGACAAATATGTGTTTAAAACGATGCTGAAATCGAATGTGGTCACTTTCGAAAAATAATAAATAATTGTATAATGCGAAAAAAATTAACAAAAAAATATGCACATCACACTACATTTTATGTAGATCATGCTCATATATATATTTTTTTAAAATTATTAATGCAAGATTGAATTACTCTACGTGGACACGAGCCACTTATTAGCTTCTTGAAATTTTTAAGGTCACATAGTTCATTAAATGCAAAAATTCACACATTAAATGACATCGGAATATTTTAAAAAAAATATCACTAAGAAGCCAACATAATATTCTACAATTTTTTTTTTTTACTGCAAGTCAAAATTCACATGGCATATATGCGTTTTGAGGGCTTCTATCTAGCACATGAGTTAAAAATTAGGTTTTCATCGCCAAATTTGGCCAAAAAGTGTTACCCATCTTCATGGAATCACCCAATATATTTTTCTTTGAAAAATGGATTCAACTTTAGTATTTAGAGGAATCCTTCTCGTATGAATTTTATTATCCAGGAGACGGCCATTTTTGTCCATTCTTCTGTATTTCTGTTGAATGAAGATAGGAGGTTCAAGAGGGGAGTAAGCTCCTACAAGATGTTGGAGCTTAAATTTAGACCACATATGATTGTGGTGTGCTGCGATCATTTTTGCTTGAAGGTGCAAGATGAAATTGGCACGTCGTTGAACCCAATTGTTCCTTGGACAAAATTTGTCAAGAAAAACTTATGTCCATCCTGACCATTGTTGTTGCACCAGTGTAGAAGGATCTCCACATATTATTATTTCTCCTTGTTCTCGGCAGAACTGTAATATGAGATTGTAGCTATTCCCTGTCAAAAACATTGGGCCTATATCCACATAATACAATTCTTGCCCATATGCATAGGTTGTGTCAATCCAAACATGATTGATTTGTTGAAGCTGGTGCAGAGCATTTTCTAAGCCTTTTAAGTCTTGTTTTTCCCATCTCTCCAAGATTTGAGTTTTCATAGGAGAGGCATTTACTTTTTGGATCAAAGAGAGTGCCAGATATTTATCTGCTTCCTTTTTTCCGGCGCAATTAAAAAAATCTTCTCTTTCTTCTTATGACGAGGGATAATTGAAGATCCGGATCCTGGATTTTTTATTTGACGAGATGGATGCTCCATAGCTGAACATATTGAGGCTAGGTTTCTCCTGTAGTTCTTCTCTGGTTAACATGTCAACAACACAATTTAAATAGCCTAGTTTATATACAATGTCAAAATCAAAGTTTTGTAACCAATGAAACCATTTTAAAATTCTAGAACTATTTTCTGCCATAAGATTTTCATTCTTGAATATATCGGGCATTATTTTCAGATCTGTTCTAATAATAAACTTGACAGGTTTTAAATAAAGCTTGAAATGGTTTACAGTCTTTTTGACTGCAAGTATTTCTTTGTGGCTTAACGGATAATTGATCTCTGCGTTTTTTAATGCTCCTGAGGCATAGCCGCAAATTTCCTCTTTATCTCCATGTTTTTCTATGAGAATACCTCCCCAAACTTTATTGGAGGCATTTGTTTCAATCACCATTTGACCATAACATTGCGGGAGTGAGAGTGGAGGAAGTTGTTTCACTTTTTCTTTGATTTTCTGGACTGTATTCGTCATATCTTTATTCCACTTTGGGGTATTTTTCTTGATTCATTGCTACAACAAATGAATGGCATCTGCCTGTCCTTTGTAGAATGGTCTGATATAATTCAGGCTTCCTAGAAGTCTTTGTAGTTGAACCTTTTCCAAGATCTAATCAGGGAAGTGAGCAAAAACCTTCATGACATGTTCTTGAAGAATCACATGTCCTTTACTTATTCTGTATCCCAAAAATTCAATATCCTTTTTGCCAATTTCCATTTTGGATTTTGAAAAAACCAACACATGTTTAAAAACCAAAGAATAAAATTCTTGAAGATGTTTTAAATGTTCCTGCAAATTTTTGGAACAAATAAGAATGTCGTATATATACACTAATGCCCATTTCTTTTCTCTGAAGATATCTTCCATTCTTTTTTGGAATTCTAATAGTGCATTATTGATTCCAAATGGAAGGACTTTCCATTGATACTGCCCATGAGGAACAACATAGGAAATTTTGAACCTGTCTTTTGCTTCAATTCCAATCTGGTAAAAACCAGACTTCAAGTCAAATTTGCTAAAAATTGTACATCCTGATATTCTTTGCAAAAGACTAGATTTATCAGGGAGAGGGTAACAAACTGGTTCAAGGACTTTATTCAAGGGTTTAAAATTCACAACCAGTATGAGTTTTCCTCTTTTTATCTTAGAGTGTTGATTTACGACAAATGCTCGGCATGCCCATGGGATCTTAGAGGGTTCTATGAGACCTTTGTCTAATAGTTCTTTAATTTCGTTTGCACAGAATTCTCTTTCTGAGGGAGACATGAGGGCAGCAGAGGCTTTTTGGGCTTTTGGTTTTTTTAGAGGGTTAAAAGGTAAAGAAACAAAGTATTTTTCTCTGGTCCAAAATGAATTAGGTAAATCTGAGGTGCAATCCTTCTCTAATTTTGAGGAAATTTCAGAGAGGGGAGATTCTTTATGCATTTCTGCATAGGCGATGCATCTTTCCATTTTGAACAGTTCTACAAGACTAAGAGTGGGGTTAGATTGAGGAACAAGATTCTTATATTTGAAAGAAGTAGAATAGTATAGAGAGGTGGAAACTCTTCTGCCATTTATTGTACAAGTAAAAATCATATTGGGCTCATCGACTGTAATGGGGTTGACTTTATGTAAAAATGGTGAGCCTATTATGCAATCTTCCTTAAGATCATCCAGTCTATTGAGGTGCAGAACTTCTTTTACTCCTACGATGATTATTGGAAAATATGGAACTCTTCCTTTGAGCTGTACAGGAGTACCTTCAATGGCTACACCATGTTCATTTTTTTTTCTCAGTAGAACGATGGTATAACATTCTCTTTTGCCAAATTCATTTGGCAACCTAAATCTATCATACAATCAAGCTCATAAGCTTTGTATTCAGATGAACAAAACTTTATTTTAATGAAATTTTTAGGACTAGTGAACAAGCCTAAAGAGCCTAGCGATGGTTCTCCGTTATGGAAATATTCTGCTTCTAAGTCACTAGTGTGCTGAGAATGTTTTGGACTTTCAGCAACTTTTGGATGACTGTAGTGTTTCAACGTAGGCTCTACACATTTCTTCATCAGAGCACTGGTCTCTTTCTCTGATTGTTATTTCAAGCATTCTTTTCAATTCCTCTATTTCTTTTACCAGCTACTTTAAATAATTATTATTATCTTTGATTTCTAATCTAAGAAGATTCTCTTTATCTTTTTTGAACTTGTGTCTATCCTCATGATGATCATGATAGCCTTTGTATAAATTTGGAGGCTGGTATAATGTTGGATTCTTGCTGATTTCTGGAGAGACATATTTCTCTCTTGCTACTGAGACTTTATCTTTTGATTTTATTCTTGTTAAAATCTTTCTCTTTTCATCTTTCAGGTCTTTCCTTTTTATATATTGATGAACTAGAGTCTCAGACAATTCTTTATCAATTTCAACAATTCTAAATTCTGAAGAGACCTTAGGTGGGTTAGAGGAGAACATATAAAAGCTGAAATCAGGAGGACTAGAGCATCCTCCTAAATTTGCGTCTTCATCAGAATTAAAAGAAGAAGATTCAGATGAATCAAGGGAAAATTGATCTAAAACAGGGTTATAATCAAAGGAATCACCTTCTTCTGGTAAGAAGACAATTTCACCGTCAGGATAATCTCCCACTGTACACCAAGCTAGATGCCACCAAGATGGATCTAGTTCTTCAGAGAACATAGCAGCAAGTCTTGGCCTTTTCTTCTTATTTTGGAATTTGTTATCCTAGTGACCCTTTTTACCACAAATAAAACATTTTTCTTTAGCTGTGCAGGTTTAGATTTTTTTCTTTAAAATAGGCTTTTTCTTAAAACTTTTTCCTTTTTTATGCTTGTAGCCTTTATTTGGATGAAATATAGGTGCACTGGTATACTCTGGCTGATTTTTCTTTTTACAACTATATGAATCCCACCCAAAGTTTCCTCTATTGTGGGCACCATATCCCCAATCTGACATTTTTACAACATCTTTGCAAAAACTTGGGGAAAACATTAAAAAGTGTTGCTTAAAGCCTTTAGCTACTCTTTTTTCCAGACAATGTTCTTGCTAAGTTTCCATGATGAATCCATGCAATTGAGCAAGAGAAAGACCTGACAAAGGGATGTTTCTATCTTTAAGATGTTGTTCAACAGCATCAGGAACATGTCCATGAAAATTGCTTAAATAATGCTTCAGATATGCAGGCTTATTAGCATTTCCAGAAGAAGTTAACAGTTTTTGCATATAGCAAAGGTATTATTCACTTTTATTTAGGTCACAGATATGGCTGACATAAACAAAGACGCAAGATGTTCATAATCTTCATTTTCATCAGGACCATAGAATTATTTACCGAGGGCAGTAAGAATTTGTTGGTCTACATCTCCTACATTTAACATTTCCTCTCTGGATTCTTGGGGAATCCAGTGCCACCATTCTGAAGCTAATCATGAAAATCCAACAACCAACTGAAGTGCTAATTGTTGGCCAGTTATTGTGGTGTCTTGTGTTCTTTTGTATAATACCCAATTTGACAGAAGCTGAATAGATGTTTGGATTTGGGCGCAGGATTGGCATTGTATGTTCAACCAGGTTGATCAGGAATTTGGGAGATCAGATTGTTCATTCCATTTATTCTGAAACTAAAAGAATGAGGAACCGACGAAGGAGAAGTGTCAGGAAGTTCTGACATTTCTATATCAAAAGGAGGAGGAGGTCCTGTTATCTGAGGATGGTTGTGCTCTTGATTGGTTGGGTTTGAAGATCCAACATTCTCTCTTTTAGGGATTCTGAATGCTGATAAATATTTATCTGATAGGGCATTCAACATTCTTTTAAAATGGGAGGCCATATCTTTTAACTCTTTGAGTTCAACGTGGTCTTCCATTTCTTGACCAAAAAGAAATTCTTGTCTATGGTCATCTTCTTGAATACTCATCATTCCAAATGTGTATCTTCTTTCATGTTTGTCTTTATGACCTTTAGCTGCGAGATCCAATGCAGTTTGGCTTGCAGGATTCTTTTTATTACTTACATTCTGGTTTCTGGCCATCATTTTTCCTAAGACATCTAGAATTTTTTCTAACTTTTCACTTGCTAAGATAATTGCAATTTTTACTTTTTCTTGACCTGCAAGAAAGTGATCGATTTTAGCTTCTAGCAATGCAATGTGTTGTTTCTGAGTCTGTGCTTTTTTCCTTAGAAGCATTATATCAGAGGCTATGTCATGTGGTAAATTCCCAATACATAGTTGTGTCTATTCTTGTAACATATGTTTGCAGTCTAGGTTTTCATCTTCTTAGTTTTCCTTCAAATATTTTGAGTTCAAAACTCTTCTCTATGTCTTGTTGGTGCATTGTTAGTGCCCTGGCCTCTGTTTATAATAGTTTGCAAGTTCTTTTCAGTCATATTTGTGTGAGATTTTGGTGAAGAAGACCTTGTTGTGTAGGAAAGAGTCTAAAATCCACGTGAGATCGTCAAACACTTGTTCATGGATTGTTCCTTCTCTAGAGTTGTGTAGTCAGAGGTTCTTTCCTTTTTAAATATTGTTGTAGCCTCGTTGAGGGCATAATTTGATGACTCTCTGGAGTTTGGGTATATTAAGGCCCCCCTATATAAGGAACTTCCCTTTATTATATGTTGGATCTTGTGGAAGGCAAGGAATTCATGGATTTTTTTATGGTGTCCATCAATAGATTCAATGTCTATGCTCTAAGATTTTAGGTCTCCATAAGGAATACTTTAGATCTTATGCTCAACCCAAGTTGAGGAAGATGATTGAGCCAAATTTTCTAGCTCATGTCGTCCTTGATTTTCTCAATGTTGCTGTTACAACAGGGCAGTATGGAGCTGGTATGGCAATCATCATTTAAGACGAGATAAGGTTTTCTTTATGGATGGGATGTGGTGTGATGTGGTGTGGGTACTAATACTTGGGCTGAGTTACTTTCTTTATGGGGATGCTTCTTTTTACATAGAAAAGGGCGCTAGCTATTAGAAACATCTATGGTGACTCCAATTCTATGATAGAGTGGGTTGTGAACAAGACCTCCCTCCTGGTGGATGGTGCGCAAGGATTTAGATGCTTAAAACCCAAATCTGCTTTTTTATATATCTAAAGGAAGTTTAATATGGAAATTTTTTTATCCAAAAAAGTTGTTGGATGCCCAAAAGGGTTTTATTTTTTTGAAAAATAGATGATTACATTACAATTGAGGAGAACTCTCTCTCATTGCATATTGATGGCCATGGACCTTGTTACCACCTATTTTTTTTCCTTATTTTAGTTATAAATTTTGTATAACTAAAATAAGTTTATTGAGTATAGAAAAATGTAAGTTTATGTCCTCTTGTTAAAAGTTTTTTTTTCTTGTATAAAGGTAATTTTTTTTGGTGGGTATGATCTGTGGGTATGATCGGTTGATTGAGTATAGAAAAATGTAAGTTTATGTCCTCTTGTTAGAAGTTTTTTTTTCTTGTATAAAGGTAATTTTTTTGGTGGGTATGATCTGTTACCTTTCGCACAACCTTTAAATCACAAGTTAAATGACATTTTATTAATATAAATGAATTTCACGTTTTATTATTATAATTAATTTTTTATAAGAAAAAATTGTATTCTTTACCCGTTAAAATTTATTTTTCTTAAATGTAGATAACATTTATAAATATAAGTATAACGTCATCAAATTTTCATTTGACGCTTAAGAGGAGGCAGCCCATGGCTGATAAGGATAACATTGTCGAGAGCACAGAAGTCTATGCAGCGATGGAGAATAGCAAAATATGCAGGTCTCTTGTTTTCTCGCCATCACGATCTGCCAAACTCAATGAGAAACTGATAACTACCTTATCTCGCTTTCGTGAATCGAAGAATTCATTTGCTCTTCTCAAAATTGAAATTGTGAAAGGCCTGGCAGAGGTAAAAATTGTTCTGCATAAATCTTTCTTTCAAGCTTTCTCTGCAAATGTCCTTACACAGCTTTACAATTCTTTCATTTCGTTTTTCTTTTTAATGAATTAGATCGTTTGGCATGCTTGTGGAGGAATTTTATTTCATAGACGCATTTCAGTATAAATTTTCTGTTTTAGCTGAAAATTTTACGGACTCTTTCACGGCTTTTGTAAAGATAGATTCGATGCCGAAAGCTAGGCATTGTAGGACGTTCGATTTTCTTCAATTTGTAAAACCGAAGGCTATACAGAAGTCTGTTCAATTTTATAAATATATTTTGGGAAACTTTATTCCTTCACCGCAGGCGAAAGATGTTTTCACCTCTATATCAATTCCTTTGGTACGGCTCGTCGATCTTAAGGTGCAGGAACTGGAAAGAGATGGACGGAAGACCGCCGTGTTTATGACGGACAACTTCGAGACTGTAAATTTGGTTAATAAACAGGAATTGAAATTGGCTTGATTTTTTATTTGGAAATGATTGGGACTATCTTCGAATATATTAGGGTTATTAGTTCTTTTACTGATGAAACGCCTAATTTGAATGCAGAGCAATAATTTTAGTTCTAACTATGAATCATTTCGATCTCTTTTGAGCAGTACACGGCATTTGCTTCAAAGCTCTGAGGTAAGAGAACATAATCTTGAATCTTAAAATATAGACATATATTATTTTAAGTTCTGCTAATTTAGTAAAATTAGCTTCTATTTGATTTAGGTCTTCTAAAATAACCAAAACCTGTAGCATTACTGTACGATTTTGATGAAAGAGACCTTAAATATCATAAATCGATGGTAGTATGCCTGAGGTGTTCTTTAAGTTGTATCGCTGTTGTTAAACAGCAGAAATGATGGATATTTTGGAAAATTGGTGTAAAAACGCATATGTGGAAGAGTCGTTAGCTTTCTATACTCCAATACTTTTACATTCTTTACATTTCCTCTAGGTATAACATTTTGCAGAAATATCAGAGCTGGAAAGTGGATTTTGAAGTTCAATACTGATTGAAGTGTTATAATTTTGTATTAGGGAGAAACATTTAAGAGCAAAGCTGCTTTGCACACGGAAGAAATCACGAATAAAGAGAAAATTCAAATAAAACAGTTAATCTCGTTGCTTAAGATGATCGAATCTCTTGTGAGATCACAAGAACGAGATATAACGCAAAAATTTGATGATCACCAGGACTTCGTTTGCCGGATGCAAAAGAGATTTGTATCAGAGACCACCGGTCTTCATCACCGAGTACAGAGCATGAAGCAGGACAACTCTCAACTCGCACAGGGTTTAAACCCTTCTGAACAAGGTTACAAGGCTCTATTGTCTATGGCCTTAAAATTACAGCAATCAGTTTTCGACGGCTTCAGAAAAAGCCTGTCGCACTTAAAAGAAGAAATGGAAGGAATGGTTAACGACCTCGCAAGTCATATGTGCCAGCCTTTGCTTTCGTATTTGAAGCGTTTAAATTCCGAAGGCATAATTTCTCTTGTCCGCCAATTGCAGTCTCTGGTAGAGACTATGGAGACGGATTTTATTTGTCATATTCCGTCACTGCTGGCAGCAAATAACAGCCTTTTGCTCCAGCTACGGAATTTGGAAATGCAGATGAAGGAACGCCAGAATGATCTGCAAAAGACGATGAACGACTTGGTAGCTCTGAGCAAAGCCATGGACGCTAAAGATCAATTAAATATTTCTCTGAGTAACGCATTGGTAAAGAAAGGAGAAGAGACCGAGGAGTTCCGCAAACGTCTTAAAACTCAGTCTAAGCGAATTGAAGAACTGAAAACGGATATTAAAGAAATTCACGCCAAAAGCTCTGACATCAGACAGACTTTGCTTGCCAAAGATAAACAGTTAACGTTAATAAACGGACAAAGAGCCGAGGCCTTCCAGAAGTCAGAAGATTATAAACGTCAGTTGTCGGTTTTGAAGGAAGAAAATTTCGAGTTGAAGAAAATGGTCGAATATAAAAATAACAGACATGCTGAGAGCACCAAAGAGATGGTCACAGTTGACAAGGTATCATGTCACAGTCAATATTTACATTCTAATTACAGGATCTTGCATTCTAATTACAGGATCTTGGTGACTATTATAAACAATTATTTTGCAGACAGCAGAGCAAATTGTGAACTGGATAAACGAGATAAGTAGAAGCAATGGCGAACATAATCTCTCAAAGGAGAAAGCTGCTACAGATTTCATGAAGCTCCTCGATGTCAAACTGAAGCACCTTCTGCAACCCAAAGCTGATAAATATATTTTTCCACCGTCATTAACATATCAGAAGGTCATTATTTAACTAATCTTATGTTGGCAAATAACTTGTTTTGGGTTTCCGTTTTACAAATCACGAGATTGTAGACAATTGTGTTGCAGCCACATATGAGCCAACCGGAAAAGCCCATCTTTGAAGAGAAAATTGGAGACGACTTCTTGTGGGAGCTGCTAGAGAAGAGAGAACGAGTACAGGTCAGCTGTTCGAATCGCAGTAGAAACCTGACAAGAGAAAGAGAAATTGATAAAGCAGGCCGTACTCCAAAGCCTCCCGGTTCAAGACGCCGCGGCGAATTGTCAGGAATTGGAAAATCTCAGTATTCCCCAACTTTAATTTTAAGTAGTCCTCCAAGCTCAACTAATTGGGGTTACTCTGTACTCAAAGAGCAAGGACCGATTACAAGGAGTTGTGCCCGTCGCATGCTAGAAAGTCCTCATGCCACCCTAAAACCATGCCAGCTGACTCCCGATAACAGGAATTCACCATCTTCAAACCTGCCATGGAATCTTCGCCCGCTTAGCAAACGCCAGTCTCCTAATAGCAATCTTCGGTTTTCTTCTTCGTCGTCGCTCTGGCACAGGTAAGTTGAAACAAACACAAATAAAAACTTTTGAAAAAGAGCAGACCAATTCAGCAACACTGCGTGGAACTAATTACATTAGGTTGAGAGTATACAAAGTATTTTGATTGTAAATATATTTCATCCATCAAAAACATTGGGCGAAATTTTTTTCTCACTCGTTTTATGTGCATTCAGTAATTTTAATGATAAAAAACAAAAACAACAGGAAACAATCTTCTCTTCTGTTGACTCGTTTGATGTCCAATCGATAATATGAAAAAACAGAAAACATTCTTCGGTTCAGTTGATTTTGTCTTAGGTAAAAAATAAAACAGAAAAGGTCAAAAATAAAACGGAAATGGTCGTACACGTGGAATATATTTAGCCTTGCCATTTAGTAAGAATCAAAATCCTTGATTATATATATGTTATATAACATGTGATTGGGTGAAATTTGAACCTGCCTGAGAGTATAACAATTTTCTTTTTAATATTTTTTCTTTTGAAATTCTTTATTAAGACAACAATTGCATTAAATAATATTATATATATATGTTATATAATATGTGACTGGGTGAAATTTGACCCTGCCTCGGAGTGTAGCAATTTTCTTTCTAATATATTTTTTTGGGAATTGTTTATTAAGACAACAATTGCATTAAATAATATTATAGATTACTTTGTATATCATATGTGTTTTTATTCAGGTTCAACGTTTTTTTTAAAATAATTGTTCGGCCCAAATTTGGTCAAAATTTAGTTGGAATTAGAGTGGAGTTAATTGTAAATGAAAATATGATTACCTACCAAAATACCAAAAAAATTAAAAAAAAACATTTTAACAATTTTTTAATATTTCCAAATTTTATAAATTTTTTTAAATCAATAAAATCACAATTCCAAATTATTTAAAAATATTGAATTTTTTTTTAAACATCAATCACAATTCCCTTAAGAAGGAACTCTATGGTTCTTAAGACTTGACAAGTATTTAAAACAACTGGCCATTGAGAGTAATTTATACATAAAGTTTGAAAACAAAAATATGTTCATTGTTGTACTCTAAGTAGACGATATCATATTTGGAAGTGATCTACTGAGTGTAAACTTTGCTTCATAAATGAAGAAGGAATTTGAAATGTCAATGTTAGGAAAACTAACATTCTTTCTAGGTTTACAAGTATCTCAATAAGAAAAAATGGATTTTCATCTCTCAAACTAGGTATCTCAAAGAGATGTTGAAAAAGATCAAAATGGAAGAATCCAAACCTATTAGTACTTCTATGGTCATTGGTTGTAAATTGAGCAAGGATTGAGCAAGAATGACGAATATTTAGAAGTAGATCATACTATGTATAGGTCAATGATTGGTAGTTTATTATATGTAACAACTACAAGACCAGATGTAATGCAGGCTATAGGCTTGGTTTCCAGATTCCAATCATCCCCAAAAGAAACACATGTGGATGCAATAAAAATAATTCTTAGATATCTAAAAGGTACTGTGGATTATGGATTATGGTATCCAAAAATCAATAAGTTCACTCTAAGGGCATTCACTGATGTAGATTAGGCAGGAAGTATTTATGACAAAAAAATCACTACCGGAGCAACATTCTACTTAGGAGATTGCTTGGTGTCATGGCTAATAAAAAAGCAATCTTCCATTTCACTATCTACAACATAAGCCGAGTATATTGATGTTGCATCATGTTGTACACAAGTCATTTGGATGAAGCAAACATTGGAAGATTTACTTGTAAAATATGAGGACCCCATTGTTATACACTATGACGATACAAGTGCTATAAACATGTCCAAAAATCATGTTATGCACTCTAAGACAAAACATATTCCAATCAAATACCATTTTTTACGAGAGAAAGTGTCTCAAAAAGTGGTCAAATTGGAGTATATTGATACGAAGGAACAAATTGCAGACATTTTCACTAAGTCGTTACTTGGAGAATCATTTTCTTATCTTAGGAATAAATTGGGGGTTATCCCTCATCATTAAAAATTAACTAAAAGGATGAAAACCATGTCACAAGAAGAGGAGAAATGTTGACATGAGGAGGCACACTCACAGGGGGAATGATTTTAAAATCTATGGTCCATTACTAAATAATTCTGAGTGGTTTTAATCATCTCAAAGGCGGATTGATGTTGCTGATATGAAATTATAATACTTATGATCTATGTTTCTACGTATTAAAATTACTGTGTTAAAGGTTGCAGTCCATAAAAGTAAGATTTACATCTTCAGATCGTTGAAAAAGCATAAGAGAACGAGATCAGCGTTGAAAGAGAAATGCAAGTACACTTTGTTGTGTTGCTTATATACGATTACAAACTATAACATTTTGAATATATAAAGCAAAATGGAGCAACGTTACACGGGTAGTTTCATTTCAAAAAATTGTCATTGTTGTCAAAGGGGGAGAAAAATCTCCTTTCTAATGTCAAAGGAAGGTGTTTCCAATCAATGCCAAAGGGGAAGATTGTTGATTAAATTGACATTATTGGCAACATATATCAAAACAGAACCACATAGTTTGTAGTTGGTTCATTTAAATAGAGAACGGGGAAATGTTATGCAAAGTAAATGTGCCTGAAAGATAACATTCTGGATTGCCAAAGTGAAGTTCCAAGTTTGATAGATGATCTACAGATGAGCCTAAATTTCGTAAGTGATCGACAATTCACAGGAGTTACAAAAATAGATTTGTGGGAGAATATTACGAAATCCCATTTTTGGAAAAAGTTGGATGAGTTACATAAACGACCATATTCATGACACCCTAGATACCAGAAAATGATCGCTGTGATAAGAAATGACTTCTTCTGGCCTAACATGAAAAAAGAGGTAGCAAAATATTTAGCGCGCTGCATCGAATGCCAACATGTAAAAGCAAAACAACAACATCTATCAGGGTTATTCCAATCACTAGCCATTCTGGAATGGAAATGGGAAGTAATCAGCATGGATTTCATAACAGGTTTACCTAGAGATTTTAAACAACATGACTCAATCATGGACGTAGTTGAGAAATTGAGTAAAGAAACTCATTTTATTTCGGTAAAATCAACTTATAAGGTTGTTAACATTGCTGATATATTTATGAAAGAGATTTTCAGGTTACACGGTGTACCTAAGGTAATAATCTCGAATAGAGATCTGTAAAGTTTACAAATAATTTTTGGAAGACCTTGTTTAAAGGACTAGGAAAACGATTAAATTTCAGCACTGCATATCATCCGCAAACAGATCGACAAACTTAAAGAGTAAACCAAATTCTAGAAGACATGCTTAGAATGTATGTGTTGCAGCTGCAACTTTTCTCCCAAATTTTTTAAAATTTTGGACCCTCCTTTAATTTTATCTTGCCTGGGAGTGTTTAAGATTCCTGAACTCTATCTTTCCTCTGTTACGAATTTGAATTGACCTGAGTTTGATTTGAGTTCGATTGTTTATCACTTTCAGAGGTTGAATGATATAAAACTGCAAATGCTTTTGACCGTGGAGCTTAACATTTTTATTTTTTCGATGGTTTGGTTTTATCGTTGTCAGAGGTTGGTTGAACTTTGAGTTAGGGTTTTTTATCTGTATGACGTCGCTGTTTTGGAAATGAGACAAACTTTTTTGACCGCTGCACGACCTTGAGATTTTTTGAACACTTGGTGTTTTCGATGATTTTTTCCTGTTTAAATGATGTTCTTGATCGTTATCGAAAGTCTATTGATGAGTGATTCGGGGCACTAGTCCTCTTTGTATCCCGCCGTTTTGGAAAACAAATAATGTGACCCAATGTGAGGTTGTGTTTTTTCATCGATGCGTGTTTATCTTTTGTTTTATTTTACTGTCAGCATTTTTTGTTTTCGCTATCGGAACTATTTTGTGCAGTGCATCGGAGCCGTAGTTCCCTACAGAGCCGCCGTTGCTGGAGCTGAACGACGAATGTTCCGAGGGATAGTTCCTAGTCTTGCCGATTCCGTGTTTTATTGCTTTCCGTCGTTGCGGCTTTCTAACGAACTATTTGCCGATGCATTGTCCTTAGTTCTTCCGACCTCCGATGCATGGACGACAGTTTTTAATGCTTTATGTTGCTGACACTTTATTTCGCCCCGGAACCCTTAGTCTATATGTCGCCCGCCGTTGCGGCTCCTCAGCAGACTAACCACCCGATGTTTAGTTGTTCAGTTTGCCGATGATTTGTTGCGATCTCCGCCGATGTTTTATTTTGCCGCGGAGCCTGTAGTCTTCCCGTCTTTCGCCATTGCGGCTACGCAATGCACTAATAATTCGATGCCGTAGTCTTTTCGATGTCCGATGCTGCAGTGTTTAGTGTTTATTTCGCTAGCGTTTTCTAGTATTGTGGAAGCCATAGTAAATTGTTCTCCCACCGTTACAGCTGCACAGTGCGCCATCTCTCCGACGGTTGATTGGTTTATGTGCTGATGAATGCGGTTTAGTCTTTCGAGCCTCTGACTAGCGATATGTTGTTTTGCCACGAAGCCCATAGTCTATCCATCTCCCGCCGTTGTGGCTCCTTGAAAAACTAATCGTCCGATCCGTAGTTCTCCGCCTACCGAGGTGAGTTCGTATTTTTGCCTGATGCTTAGTATTTTCCCGCCTTTCTTGTGTGCTTCCACTCTATTTTTCTATGGTGGTTACTGTGTCATTTTTGGTGTTTTCATTCGGAGGATGTCAAATAGTCCATATGCGACCTCGCCTGAGTGTCACGTCCCCATCCCTCAACCGGCGAAGAGGACGCGACGAACACATCAACACAGCCGGGAAAATGGCCCCATGAACATAATCAAAGAAATCAATGCTGGACATAAAATTTACAAGCATACACAGATGCAAAACTCTTCAATCATACAGCGGAAGCAACACAAATACATTCCAGCATTTGACATCAATATAAATTACAGAGATGAAGTAACCAGTAGTAATTATCTTTTGATGAAGAATTCACCCGCAACCAGCTATGTCGCTGCAACGTTCCACCCAACCATAGGCCAGCGTGCTCATCAGTTTCTCAGCAACGCTGCCACCCCCGAGCTGGGCATGGTTCCTCTGGAATAAGGGTCAATTGCAGGCTTATACATAGCCAAAGGGCACAAAAAACAACCCAACACAGCTGGGTTTCACAGGCATTCAACAGACAAGCCAAGCCAGCACAGTCCGAAGACTAACCATTGCACTCAGGCAATTACTTAGCTGTCATAGCTTAAACAGGGAAAACAAATTCCTAAGTCATTCTTGGCCCTATCGTGGCCAAAATGACTCTCACTCGAATTTACAACAGCCCCCAAACGTAACAGCAAATACCTTCACAACATGGGGAAGACTACAGCCCTGAAATCTACCAGTGAGCACAACTTACAACAAGGAAAAACGACCCAATTAATCTGTGAGACAGCCAAAAACGTGAATGGCCCTTCACAGTCAGTCGTGGATGCAAGAGCACGGCTCTCATCTCACTATGTGCGCCCCAAACAGAAGAATACCTGTGCATGGGCAAACAATCCGACCCAGCAAGGAAAAGAACAGACAATGGAGGGCCTACGTGAGGAAAAATAGCTCTGTTTTTGTCCGTGGATGCACACACAACAGGAAGGATGCGATTTTGTAGTTCGCGGGTGTTTAGCAACTCGTGGGGTGAAGATGATTGTCTGCGTGAGACCAAAATCACCCAGGTCCTATGCGTGAGGAGCCAACAGACCCCAAAATCGTGGTGAGTGTGAACCGCACAGGGAAGAGTGCGTGAGGGAGAAGAATGGGCAGACGTGGGTGGAGTGGGCAGGTGGGAAAAGGACTGACAGTCCTACCACCCCACTCCCAAAGGTATTAACTGCCTCAACCACCAGTAGCCATTACTCCTCAACTGCCCAACAAAACATTAAAGAGGTTGACAAGGGAAGATGGAAAAACAACAAGGTGACAAACATGGGTTTTTCCCCATAACCAAGGTTTGACATCCCCCACCCCTTATCCTTTGGAACCATGCCCTTTTCATTCAACGTTGCACTGCCGTAGCTGGTTGTGGTTTATTTTAATTGATGAGCGTGTTTACAAGATGCCACATTAAAATGTGCCAGATAGCACAACATACCATTGGCAATTATCCCCATTGCCGAAACATACACAACCAAATCGATGGTGGGGATTTTTCCTTGAGCTCCTCACCACGATTAATTACAATACATACATCATGCAAACGGGGTCAAAACCGGGGACATTACACTGAGTTAAAGAATTTGTCTTTTGGGCTTGTGATTTTAGGATATGAACTCGCAGGATTTTTCTTTGCGTTATCATGCATTAAAGTTCATTTTACTGGATGTATGTTTTGACACATTTTGTGTACTCTGTCAACGATAAATGGTCTAAGAACAATTTGTGTTTATGACAGGACGATTGCTACGAGTAAGATGTGTTTAAAATACAAAGTAGAAGGGAGGCAGCAAGGAAGGAAGTGGTTGAGGAACAAAGAAGCAGGAGCAGAGAAAAGAAGAAGAAAGTCAGGTTTAAGCTCTACAGGATCCAGCAAGGGACCAACGGATTACTGAGCATAATCAATAGAAGCAGAAGCCCGAGCTTGGGAAAGTTCGGCAGTTACCAAGCTGGTCCTTTTTTCATAAAAATGCTCTTAATTCATAAATCTGAAATGTAACGTATTGCATAAATCATGAGTACTCACAAAGGACAAAATTGTGAGATTAAACGATTGGGGGAGCCCAAAGGTCACCGGGTGGGGAAACCCAAAGGTTTTGTTGTTTCTGTATAAATATAGGAAATTTAGAGGGAATAAGGGCTTTTTCCCAGTGAGACAAGTAATGAGAGATTGTAAGAAGAACTACTTTTTTTTGCAATAAAGAATTATTGTTTGCCTGTCGGAGAAAGATTGGTGGGATGTTCAAATGATATGCTATGGATTGGTGAAAGATGAACTATTTCATTTTTCAGCTTTTGTCCATTAACTGTGAGATCGTTCTAACTCTTAGAGCCTATGTTCTTGTTTGAATGATTTCTGGTTCATTCTATGAAATTACCACCATGAGTAATGAATGCTGTTCATAAACAATTAGCTATCTGATTGTCTAAATATCTTTAAATGTTCATGTGTTTTGAAAGAAGTATCAACTATCTGTGATTTTTCATAATGCATGTACAAAATACATTACTCATTAATGAATGATAATTTTGCTCCGTAGGGATAGGTTAGGTAGTTAGTTGTAATTTCTTGCTATGTGTGATTTAGATGCGAGAGAGTTTAAGACGAGAGGTAAGAACCTACGCATCACATTGTGACCGCTCCTCGTATTCTACCTCAATCTGCATGTTAAATAGGCACTTTCATATCATACTTTAAGTCAAAAAATACAAAAATATATACGATGGACCGGGCCGCAACCGGTAAAACCTTTTATTTTTGTTACTTGACCTACGGTAGCCGGACCGCAAATCGGACGGATTCCTTACACCAAACAGTCACGGGCTAGTTGGGAACGTTGACTAGGGGGAATCCCTTGCTGTTGTTTCCTGGGAATTTCCAGGCCTCAACAGTTTTGGCGCTAGAAGGAGGGCCGCTAGTGCATGGCTGGCCGTGGAAACTTATTTTCCCAAGATTACCCCACTAGCAGATATTTGGAAGCTTTTGACCTAACCCAAGTACTTACAGGCTTTGGTTCTACCTTTGAAGCAAGTAAGCCCAGTTTCATCTTATGGTGTTTCTTACTCAGACTCCTGTTTGTTCACCTTTGCTCATGGCTGGTATAAATGTGAATCAGCCCAACCCTCTTCCAGCTTGGAGAGCTAGATCACCTTTGAACCTAACACCTCCATTACATGATTTACCTCAATCTTTTGAGAAAATGCTGCCCAAATTTGATCCAAGTGAAAAGACTTTAGTAGATGATCACTTGCAAAGATTTTACTTGGCCATAGAAGGATTAAGAGCTGGAGAACACGAAGTTGTAGTCTGCAGAGTTTTTCCACATACCTTGAAAGGGGCAGTAGCTTCATGGTATTTTGCTCTACTTGCAAACTCAATCCCAGACTGGGATACTTTTGAAAGAATATTCAAAAATAAATATGCAGCCCAGAAAACTCATGCAACACTAATGAAAGGGTTATGCACTTTGAAGAAAGAAAGAAAAGAGAAAGTGCATAGTTTCACCCAGAGGTTTGCTGCTTATCTTAGGAATTTTTCTACAACTGATAAGCCATCTGATAAAGTTCTGATTGAGTACTATACTTCAGCTCTAGGGCCTGATTTGGCCATGTTAGCCAAAATGAAAGCCAAGCCTACATTGTCGAAAACCTATGAAGAAGCTGAAAGGGTAGAAGCTGAAAAAGAGAGTATAGAAGATTATTCTGAGCCTAAGGAGGAGCAGTCACGTGACCTTGAAGGAATGTTGAGAATAATGCAGAAACTATCTAATAGGGTGATAGATTTGGAAAAAGAGAAGGAGGCTCAAAAAGCATATAAGCCTCACTATGAAAGGAGAGGAGACAACAATCAATCTAAACCTCCTCCACATAGTCCTGCATCAATGAACTTAACGGAGGTAGGTATGAATAACTTATGCACCTTTCACCAACAGCCCCATTCTGAAAAAAATTGTCCTCAATGGATAAATTCAATAACACTAGTAATGAATCAGTTGTTGGACTCTAAATTGACTGAGGATAGTGATGAAGAGGAAAAGGGTAATAAGACCATAGAAAAACAAGAAAATGATACCATGTTTTTATGGGATTGTGTCTCGTTGTTTGATACCGAAGAGGAAAGTGATATGAAACATGAGGATATATTGGAAACAACTGTGACAACAAGAAGCCAGGACTTGGTGAATAAAGAAAATTCAATACTCCCAAATATGAAGAAATTGCAAGAGAATGTAAAGAAACCACATAAGAACAACATAGATGATAAAATTCCTGAACCTACTATCAGCAGTCAAGATTCAAAACAAGTCAACATGCCTGCTAAGACTATTGAAAACAAAGCGGGTAATGTCAAGGAAAATCTCAAAGCAGCTGAAGTACTAGAGGAAGAACTTCCCACCAACAACCAACCTGTAGAAGAGACTGTTGAAGCAAGTGTGGGAGGTAAGACTAGGTTTAAAACCCCACCATTCCTTCTGACTTTGGAGATTTTAAACCATAATGTGCACAATTGTTTGGTAGACTCAGGATCATCAGTAAATGTTATGCCACTTGCACTCTGTGAAAAGATTAATGGACAGCCTAAACCTACTACCTGGGAGGTTACGCAATTAGACAGGACCAATGTGAAAGTAGTCAGGGAAATGGAAGATGTCCTGATTCGATTATCTGCTAATGAAAAGATCTGTCAGTACATTGATATTGTGGTAGTAGACATACCTGATGGTTATGGATTTATTTTGAATCGAGACTGGTTAGCAAGACTAAATGGGTATTTTGCTTCAAATTGGTCACATTTATGGTTGCCTCATAAAGGGGTCCCAAATTGGATCAAAATTTTAAGGGAACCTTACATGAAACACACTATCACTAAGTTGGAAGAAGAAAAGGAATTAGTGAATTCTGTATTGGGGAAATTATCTAATTGAACTTGAACCGGGAAACTTTGCATTAGAAGAAGCCAGCAACATATCTAACACCCAGCCCGATCTCCTTCGGTTTTCACGGGCTGATGAGATTGATTGTAAAATAGTAGTTTCAGTTTCAGATATAGTTTTTTCAAGACCGGTAGATGTAGTTTTTGATAATGGGTAGGTCTTTCTCATTTTGTAGTCAAGCCTATCCCCTTAACTTACAAGTTGTCTGATTTACAGGGGTGGGCAGAGGACTAACCAGTTAGTGGTTTAGCTCTCAAAATTTATTTTTCTTGGTTTTTATGTTTCTTGATTATCTTGTACATAAATAAATTGATTTGGTTGTTTATTTTGATTTATTTTAGTTTTGTTTTGCTTTATTCTAGCTTTTGATTGATTTCAATAAAAGGAGGCAAACGTTTGGTTGCATGGAGAGCATCAGAATTCTGGATTAACTAAAATCCTTGATTATGAGACTGTGTACTATTGTGTTATCTGAAAGAATTTATTCTATTTTAACAGTTTTCCTAAATGGCTATGAACACATTGAAGTCCTACTTAATCCTTGTAAAATAACTCAGGATCAAAAGTTTGGAATACTCTTTCGAGGCTCCATCCATTTCACATCTAAAAATGCCCTAGGGGGTGACAGCAAAAGGCCCATGGAAAGGAAGCAAGGTAAAAAATATATTATATATAAATGATCCCATGCCAAGAATTGAAAGCCAAAAGGCAAATAAGGGTCGAAACTCCTAAGAAAGCAATATGTATCAAGACAAAGTACTAAATCATATGAGTACAAAATTGCCAAAAGTTCTTCTCCATTTGTGAGCTGAAAATTAAATACATCTCTCACACAAAAGGACACTATGGATAGAGGAGCCTGAATAAAAAATTTACAAAGAAAGGCATGAGGAGGACTCAAAAGGACAAAAGGTCCAAAAGCACAAAAAAGGTGCAAAATAGCATGGGAATGAGGAACAAATGAATATTTTTGTTTACCATATGTTACAATCCTGTGGTGTCCAAGCTGGAAGCCGCCCGAAGATAGAGGTAATAATGAAACTCATATTCCTGGCCTCAAAGGAGTTATCTTGACTTTAAAATCTTGGGTTCCATTCTCCTAAATTGGACCATCATCAATGATTAAAAGTACATATATTTTCCATTTGGGAGATCCAGACATCTAGAAGAATTCAACATGTTGGTTTTATTGTCAAACAATCTGTTACTTAAGGAAGAAATTATCCAGAGATCTAGGTTCACCAAGTAGTCGCCAATTGTTGCAGCTGCAACTTTTGTCCCAAATTTTTTAAAATTTTGGACCCTCCTTTAATTTTATCTTGCCTGGGAGTGTTTAAGATTCCTGAACTCTGTCTTTCCTCTGTTATGAATTTGAATTGACCTGAGTTTGATTTGAGTTCGATTGTTTATCACTTTTAGAGGTTGAATGATATAAAACTGCAAATGCTTGTGACTGTGGAGCTTAACATTTTTATTTTTTCGATGGTTTGGTTTTATCGCTGTCGGAGGTTGGTTGAACTTTGAGTCAGGGTTTTTGATCTGTATGACGTCACTGTTTTGGAAATGAGACAAACTTTTTTGACCGCTGCACAACCTTGAGATTTTTCGAACACTTGGTGTTTTCGATGATTTTTTCCTGTTTAAATGATGTTCTTGATCGCTATCAAAAGTCTATTGATGAGTGATTCGAGGCACTAGTCCTCTTTGCAGCCCGCCGTTTCGGAAAACAAATAATGTGACCCGATGTGAGGTTGTGTTTTTTCGTAGATGCATGTTTATCTTTTGTTTTATTTTACTATCGGCGTTTTTTGTTTTCGCTGTCGGAACTATTTTGTGCAGTGCATCGGAGCTGTAGTTCCCTACAGAGCCGCCGTTGCGGGAGCTAAACGACGAATGTTCCGAGGGATAGTTCCTAGTCTTGTTGATTTTGTGTTTTATTGCTTTCCGTCGTTGCGGCTTTCCAACGAACTATTTGCCGATGCATTGTCCTTAGTTCTTCTCACCTCCGATGCATGGACGATAGTTTTTAATGCTTTATGTTGCCGACACTTTATTTCGCCCCGAAACCCTTAGTCTATATGTCGCCCGCCGTTGCATCTCCTCAGCAGACTAACCACCCGATGTTTAGTTGTTCAGTTTTCCGGTGATTTGTTGCGATCTCCGCCGATGTTTTATTTTTCTGCGGAGCCCATAGTCTTCCCGTCTTCTGCCATTGCGGCTGCGCAATGCACTAATCATCCGATGCCGTAGTCTTTCCGATGTCCAATGCTGCAGTGTTTAGTGTTTATTTCGCCAGCATTTTCTAGTATTGTGACTGTGCGCCATCTCTCCGACGGTTGATTGGTTTATGTGCTGACGAATGCGGTTTAGTCTTTCGAGCCTCCGACTAGCGATATGTTGTTTTTCCACAGAGCCCATAGTCTATCCATCTCCCACCGTTGCAGCTCCTTGATGAACTAATCGTCCAATCCGTAGTTCTCCGCCCGCCGAGGTGAGTTCGTATTTTCGCTTGATGCTTAATATTTTCCCGCCTTTCTTGTGTGCTTCCACTCTATTTTTCTATGGCGGTTACTATGTCATTTTTGGTGTTTTCATTCGGAGGATGTCGAATAGTCCATATGCAACCTCGCCTGAGTTAAAGAATCTGTCTTTTGGGCTTGTGATTTTAGGATATGAACTCACAGGATTTTTCTTTGCGTTATCATGCATTAAAGTTCA
Source organism: Pseudotsuga menziesii (assembly GCA_001517045.1). Taxonomy (NCBI): domain Eukaryota; kingdom Viridiplantae; phylum Streptophyta; class Pinopsida; order Pinales; family Pinaceae; genus Pseudotsuga; species Pseudotsuga menziesii. Next base: position 551,474 of record LPNX010370931.1, on the reverse strand, counting down.
TTTTACTAGATGTATGTTTTGACACATTTTGTGTACTCTGTCAATGATAAATGGTCTAAGAACAGTTTGTGTTTATGACAGGATGATTGCTGCGAGTAAGATGTGTTTAAAATACAAAGTAGAAGAGAGGCAGCAAGGAAGGAAGTGGTTGAGGAACAAAGAAGCAGGAGCAGAGAAAAGAAGAAGAAAGTCAGGTTTAAGCTCTACGGGATCCAGCAAGGGACCAACGGATTACTGAGCATAATCAATAGAAGCAGAAGCCCGGGCTTGGAAAAGTTCGGCAGTTACCAAGTTGGTCCTTTTTTCATAAAAATGCTCTTAATTCATAAATCTGAAATGTAACGTATTGCATATATCATGAGCACTCACAAAGGACAAAATTGTGAGATTAAACGGTTGGGGGAGCCCAAAGGTCACCGGGTGGGGCAACCCAAAGGTTTTGCTATTTCTGTATAAATATAGGAAAGTTAGAGGGAATAAGGGCTTTTCCCCAGTGAGACAAGTAATGAGAGATTGTAAGAAGAACTACTTTTTTTTGCAATAAAGAATTATTGTTTGCCTGTCGGAGAAAGAGTGGTGGGATGTTCAAATGATATGCTATGGATTGGTGAAAGATGAACTATTTTGTTTTTCAGCTTTTGTCCATTAACTGTGAGATCGTTCTAACTCTTAGAGCCTATGTTCTTGTTTGAATGATTTCTGGTTCATTCTGTGAAATTACCACCATGAGTAATGAATGCTGTTCATAAACAATTAGCTATCCGATTGTCTAAATATCTTTAAATGTTCATGTGTTTTGAAAGAAGTATCAGCTATCTATGATTTTTCATAATGCATGTACAAAATACATTACTCATTAATGAATGATAATTTTTCTCCCTAGGGATAGGTTAGGTAGTTAGTTGTAATTTCTTGTTGTGTGTGATTTAGATGCGAGACAGTTTAAGACGAGAGGTAAGAACCTGCGCATCACATTGTGACCGCTCCTTGTATTCTACATCAATCTGCATGTTAAATAGGCACTTGCATATCATACTTCAAGTCAAAAAATACAAAATATATACGGTGGACCGGGCCGCAACCGCTAAAACCTTTTTTTTTGTTACTTGACCTATGGTAGCCGGACCGCAAACTGGACGGATTCCCTACACCAAACAGTCACGGGCTAGTTGGGAACGTTGACTGGGGAGAATCCCTTGCTATTGTTGCCTGTGAATTTTTAGGCCTCAATAGTATGTAATGGACAAATCAAGTAAGTGGGGATATTACTTGCACTTAGTAGAAATTTCTTACAATAATTATTTTCAAGTATCAGCTGGAATGAGTCCCTTTAAAATTCTGTATGGACGCAAATGTAACACTCCAATTTCTTGGAGCAGTCCAATCGATAGGTTAATGTTAGGACTTTAATTGTTAAAGGACATCGAACTAACAGTGAAATAGGTACAACAAAATCTGAAGGTTTCCCAAGAAAGTAAAAAGAGTTATGCCGACTTAAAAGGAACTCCTTGAGAGTTCCAAGCAGGAGAGCATGTATATATAAAGGTAAAACCCAAGAAAATATCCCTAAGACTAGGAAGATATTCCAAATAGGAATCCAGGTATTGTGGGCCATTTGAAATTTTGGAAAAAGAAGGGCCAATAGCATACAAATTAGCCCTACCACCTATGATTAAAGTATAGAATGTGTTTCATGTTTCCATTTTGAAGAAGTATGTTCATGATGCTACTCATGTAATTGAATGGAATGCTATACACATGGAACCGAAGGAGAGTTGCAAGTGGGACCAACGCATATTCTAGACAGGAGAAATTTTTTACTTCGAAACCGTACCATCGGACAAGTCAAGGTGCAATGGAAGCACCTTAGTCCAGATGAGTCCACTTGGAATTGGAAACTGATATGCAGAAGGCATATCCGATCTGATTTCAAAAAATGAAATAATGGAAGAATAAAGACAGAAAAATAATAACATCGAGGAAAATGTTATCCTCTAAGGTGAGGTGTATTTAATACACTGAATTAAAATAAATTGTTATTATTATTTTTGAATATTTTATTTTTTAACATTTTTGACAAGAAAGTTAAAAATAGATGTAATGGATTATTCTTATTTATTAATGAAAAATACTGGAGGGAATCATAACTGATATAGTTGTTGAAAGAGTGTTTGTTGATCCATAAGAGGAAAATACAAGTGGCTAAAGTTTTTGAGTGAGAACTCAACACTAGTACAAAATGATGAATTACTGACTAAAAAATGACTAAAATCCGGCTATAAACGACTATTTTCTAGTCGATGACTAATAGTAGCTAATTTCCACTATCTTATAGCTTGACTAACTTAGTCGTATTTCACTTAGTCATTAATAGGTTGACTTATTGGTCATTGATAGTGAATGATTTATTCATTTATTTAGTCAAAGATTTAGTCACTGGTTTAGTCACTAATTGCAACAATTAATGACCAAATATACGACTAAATAAACTAATAGATGATAACATATTAATGACTAAACTAAATATGTTTAAATGTGAGTCGCGCTATAATATATGAGAGATTAGCTAATAATAGTTCTATATATGCGAATTTAGTCGTTTTCGTAGTCACAAATTAATGATAGGGAACAAAGGAATAGAACCACCAACCTCCTACCTATAATTAGGCAGGTGCTCTACCATTGAGCTAGCACCCTTTAAAAAGTTGTTATTGCTTGATAATAATGATATTCAAACAAATTTTGCATCATTCAAGCATACAAAATAATGATTATCAAGTTATTATAGATCCATAATGACTTACCTTGTACTAGTCCTTCAAGTCCTTTTTGGACTTAATAAATGCATTTGAAAGACTTAAAGGATTATTACAAGGTAAGCCATTATGTATCTATAGTAACTTGATAATCACTCTTTTGTATTCTTGAATGATGCAAAATACAAAAATCCTAGAAATTTATAGGAATGACAAGCATGCATCCTATGTTAAACTATCTATCGAGTCATCTAGAGTCATGCCAAGATATTTGAATTTGACTGAAATTCATAAGTAACTTGAAGATAGTGGTGGATGATGTCATGGAAAGGAGAATTTCAGTTTATATAGAATCAAAGGATCAGAATATGGAGCAGCTCATCACCCAAAATGTATATAGAATAGTAAAAAGAAATATACAAATAACTCCATTTCACATCAAGAACAATGAGCATTAACTATAAGTACCCTTAGCCACTAGATAAATGGAAATGAAATGAGATGAAATATTAGCAACAATACCTTTGGGTTTTCTTGGTGACAAGAAGTATGAATACGTATGTGATCATTTTATTCAAAATTGACTTGAACAACCACTAACCTGCAATCAAGGAAAGAAACCATGTTCAGATTGATATATAAATAAAATAAAATAAAAGTCAAAGAAAGACTATGCCAATCCCAGTATCATATATACCTTGAAAGAGAACTAGAAAATCTCCCACAACTGTTCAACTTTGTCCAAAATGCCCACATGAAATGCCACTGTTTAAACAAAACAAGAAGAAATTAAAAACATGAAAGTAGTAATTTACTCTACATGTCTATGGATGCAGAGTCCCATAGCTGTACAAAAGAATTCGTCAAGCACATGCAATAAAATTATAAATGGGCAAAAAGAAGAAAACAATGTGGTTTATACCTTCCTTGCATGGGAGGAGATTTTGAATATATATACCTTGTTACTACAGACATCCAAACATCTAGTCCAATAGACATTATATGGCTTCTCATCCTAATTCTCCAAAAAGAATAACCTTATCCATTGAATATTGGAACCTTGGAGGACGTGTTTACTTGTTGATCCATAATGATAAAAGATCTATCTTCAAGTGTTTAAAATTTTAGTGAAGAGCCCGCTCTGATACCAATTGTTAGAAAATCAAGTAATACTGAGAGGGGGGTGAATCAGTCTTAAGAAATCTATTTAAATTTATCTATTAAAACAAAATCAACAATGAACACAAAACACCCAATATTATTGTGGAACCCCAATTGGGAAAATTACCAATACTTCCTATTTCTGCAAAGTTATATTTACAAATAGTTTGCAAGCACTAACTTGTTGGATACACCAACACCCAAGTTTTTCAGCTACAGCTGAAGGATGCACCAACACCCTATTTACTAGCAACAACTGGAAGGAGGCTATGACCCCCTGTAGGCTTGCAACCCGTCCTTGTGCCTCCTAACCACCCTTATATGATAATTCGATCTTTGATTTCGGTACAGATTTAGATCTTCCAATTGAATGTACAGAGACGCTTATATGAAGGTTTAAAGCTTTTCTTATATACCCCCAGTCGTTCCTCTCCATTTAATAGTCACGTATATTCACTATGACCCTTCACCAATCAACAAATCATAAAATAACCTCTTTGTTACAAAAACTGTGAGTTAACAGTGCAATAATGCATCATTCCGACTCTGACAGAAATCCTTCCACAATTATCTTTCTACAACGAACTTTCTGCATTTATCTTCCCACAATTTGTCTTTTCGCTTCTGCAATTACATTTCTGCATTTATCTTTATGCAAACAGTATTTTTGCAATTAACATTCAGCAACAATCTTCCCATAATCACCCTTTCTGCAATATGCGGTAAATCCTTCCTTCCGCAATTGCGGCTTGCTGGTTGTCAGGATGCCTTTCAACTTTTTCGAACTAGGCTTCTGCATTTACCCTTTCCATAACGATCATTTGCAGTCGTCCTTTCCACAATATGAGGGAAATCCTTCCTTCCGCAATTGCAGGTTGTGGGTTGCGAGTTGCAGATGTGCCTTCCAACTTTTTTTGAAATAGGATTCTGCATTATCTTCCCACAAATCTCTTTCTGCAACTCCTGTGAACCGTCGATCACTTGCGAAATCCTCCTCATCCATTGGTCAGCTATTAAACACAAAACTTCACTTTAATGTAATCCAGAATGTTATCTTCCATGCACATTTACTTTGCAGATCCTTTCCTCATTCTCTATTTAAACGAACCAACTGCAAACTTTGTGGTTTTGGTGTTGATCTATGTTTCCAATAATGTCAATTTAATCAACAATAGGACTATTGGTTAACAAGTGTTTTATTTTATTAAAACTTTCAGTACACTTTTTCCTCCAATAAAATTTTGTACGCTTCTTCTGTAGTGAAGTTATGGGGTAGGATATCTTAGAAAATCCTTCAATAAACTTTCGGTAATAGCCAGTAATTCCCATGAATGATCTTATGTCAGTTACATTTTTAGGAAGTGGCCATTCATTGATAGCCTTAATCTTGTCAGGGTCAACTGATATTCCATCTTCAGACACTACGTGTCCTAGATATTGAATTCTATCTTTAAAGAAATCACACTTGCTAAACTTAGCAAACAGTTGTTGTTCTCTTAACACTTGTAAAATTATCCATAGGTGTTCTTCATGTTCTTATTTATTCTTTGTGTGAATCAATATTTCATCAATGAAGACAACTACAAATCTATGTAATTAGTTACTCAGAATACTATTCATTAAGCACATAAAAGTTGTAAGTGCTTTTTTTAAACCAAAGGGCAATACAACGAATTCGTAATTACCATATCGGGTTCTAAAATAAGTTTTAAAGATTTCTTCATCATTGATCCGTACCTTATGGTACCCGAATATTAAATCTATTATGGAGAAGATTATTTCCCCCTCGGTACTAATCTAATAGATCATCTATTCATGGTAAAGGATATAGATTTTTAATAGTCATCTTGTTTAGTTGCCGATAATCTGTGCATAATCTTAAAGTGTCGTCTTTCTTCTTTATGAAAAACGTTGGTTCTCCCTAAGGGGAAACACTAGGTCGAATATACTTTTTACCAATTAGTTCTTGCAATTGTGATTTAAGTTCCATAAGTTCTATTATATTCATAAGGATATTTCGATGTTGGTACCACTCTCGGTATCATATCGATTGTAAATTCTATGTCCCTTTTTGGAGGTAGTCTGAGGACTTCTCCTGGAAAGATGTCTTTAAAATATATTAAGATCGGTATATCCTCTATTTTAAGTTTGTTATCATTATCCTTGTCATCCATTATGTAGATTTCAAAAAATTTACATCCCTTACGTATAGATATTTTCACCTGCAAGGCAGAGATTTCTCTGATGGTGACATTTCTAGAAATTCCTTTTACTTTAATTGTATTGCCATTATCATCCATGCATGTAAAAGTTTTATCATAACAGTTTAACACAACCCTGTGTTTTTCTAACCAATCCATTCCTATCAGCAAATCATAAGAACCTAATGGTAATATATTTATATAAGCATGTGTATTCAAATTAGTCATCATAATTTCAAAGTTTTTCACATAACTAGAGACATTTCGTTTGGTACCTATGGCTAGCTATACCAACCAAGATTTTTCAAATGTTTCTTGTGATAATTTATACAATTCAACAATCTTAGGTGATACATAACTCAAACTTGCACATGGATCAATTCGTATAGAAATCGGTTGAATTTTTATCATACTTCGATTTCGACCATTAAAGTTTGACGGTCTTCTTATCGATTCTCCAATACAACACTGATTCTGAGCATGCTTCTTGAAATATCCCGAATTATAGAAGCTTCTTGAATTGAGTGAACATTATTAAAAACAATATTTCTTATGGGACAGTCCTTAAAATAATGTGGTTCGCCACATTACCAGCATCTTAATGGTTCCCTATGTGTAGAATTTTTATTAAAGGCAGTGGGAGGTTCTCTTTCTTTTACTGCAGGGTTGTGTGGCTTAAAACCTTTATAATTATTGCTTTGATACCCTTTATAGATATTCCCAGTATTTTTGTAAAATTTAGTATTCTTCTTTCTTTGATCAAAGTTGTCACACCTTCTAGTCTTTCAGTTATGTACATTTTCTCTTTTATTCTTATTTTGATCATAACAGAAGTCCACTTTTCTCATTTCCTATTCCAACATTTTTGGATTGTCGTACTCAATTCCCTCTTTAAACATAAGAGGAAAGCAACTGAGAAAGCGTTGTATTTTTTGTTTTTCATCTATTATATAAGGAACATAACAAAGTAAACTTAGGAATTTACTACAGAGTTCTTTCATGGTCATAACACCTAATCTTAATTTGTAAAATTCCTTAGCTTTTTCTTTGTAGTACTGTTCTGAAAGATACTTTCGTTTAAAGTGCTTCTTGAAGGTTTTCCATGTTACATAACACTCTTTTATACCTTTTAATTTTTTTATATCTTGCCACCAAATATATGTTTTCCTTGTTAAGTTATAAATGGCCATTTTTTCCTTTAATTCATCAGAATAGATATAGATTTGAAATATTTCTTCATTCCAGATAACCAAGCTTCCGCTTCTTCTCCTTTATCGATCTCTCCGTTAAACATAGGAGGTTTGATCTTTTTGAATTCTCGAGAAATTTCTTCATAAGGTTTGTATTTCTTTTTTATTATTATTATTGTCACTAGTTTCACTAGAATCCTGATGTTTTCTATATTGTGCTTGGCTGATTTTTCACTGGAGAATTCAACTTCATGTTTGGAAAATTCCATCTTCCTTCCCCTACGTTTGTAAGGTGTAGTTTTTGCCATATTAAGTCCAGGTTCTTTGTGTTTCTATTTTTCATTATAGTGTAGTTTAGATAGCAAAATGTTATTTAACTCCTCTTATTCTTTCAGAATAGGTTCATTATCCTCTTTAACTCTTTTTAATTATGCTCTTAATTTTGTAACAGTTTGTTGTAACTTAGATGGGTTGTCGTTTTGACTCTCATTAAGATTTACCCAAATTTCACCCTCCCTTAGATTACCCTCTTCATCGTTCACTGGATTTTAGGATGAGATTCTTCTTCCACAGACATTCCTACATCTTCCATAATTTCCTGCAAAAACAAATTTATTCTTCTCTTCTTGTCCGTAAGAGAATCAAACCACAACAGGATTAAATTAATTTTTTGGTTTTTTTTATTTGGCATTTTCAGTGTTGGGCTTTTTTAGGCCAAGTGTTGTAACCATGCTCTGATACCATTCTGTCACAAACCTATATTAAAAAAAATTGATATAAAAATATCTTTATACTCTTTTATCAAGTGAATACCATAGCATATAATAATGATCACATCATGAATACATTGTCGTTTATTTGTGTAATATCTTATATTTGAAATAATTCTGATTTGGACAGGTTGTAATCTAAGCAGTGTTTACATTTTGTTATTAACGACCTTAGCGTCACACTTGCAGGTGATGTTCTTAATGCCTTTTATATTTATCTTACTATATGGTTTGCTAAGACTTGCTTAGCCCTAAGGATGGTCTCTTCCCTAGACATCATGCCTTGACTCTACGATGCTAGCAACCTAATTTATGAAGATGTAAATTTTGGGAGACTATGGTGTTAAACACCATAGTCTTGATCCCATTGCTTTGGAATGAAAAATAAAGATATGTTGGATCTAAATTTTAAACCACGGTCCTTGTGCAGGGTATACATACAAGGTTTTATGTGCTTGATTTAAACATTACTAAATGGGAACTATGGTGCTCATACCATAGTCGAGGGTTGATCCTTAACATTACACTCTTCGAGATGTTATATTATATGGTATATCCATGCGATAAAAATGGGAGTTACAAGGGTTATGATTCGATGGTACTATATTTGACTTTGGTATTAAATATTTGTCCTGGCTGCGAGTTGACAGTGCAACCAGACAGTTAATGGCGTGCCTGAGATTAAATTTCGGCCCTCCATTTGTCTTACATGCTGGAAAGGGTTTTTGATAGGGTTTTAATGTGGGTTTTCCTGTCCGAACATTTCATTTTGTTGATGTTTTTGCTCTGCAAAGTTTGGGGAAGAAGGATATGCCTTCCATGGTTGCGCTATGTAGCTTTTTCTACTAAAACTCTTACCCAGTCGTTAATGGTGTTTGTACCGAGGTGGATTGGAGGTATTACTTGGCATTGATGGACACCAACAAGTCTTGGCCTTGCTGGTTTACTGTGAATCGAACCAAGACCAATGTTTTATGGATTTTCAACTTCCTTTAACCAGGTACGCTCATTGAACCCTACTCACTTCGATTTTGTAACAAATTGATAAATCCTTTTTAACACGCTCCAAAAGAAATGATTGAATTGGTTTTTTGTTTTAATTTGAAGGCAGAGGAGGGATAAGGACATCTAGGAGAATTCGACCCCTGGTCTTCTTTACATTTAGTATAAGGTATGTATTTTTAACTTCGTTATCATGTTTTGCAGTTTTTAAATGTTAAGGTTCTGACTGCATCATGGGTGTGAAGGTTATGGAGAAGTAGATGAGGGTGGCGACGAGGTCACGTCCTCCCAAGCCTACTTAATTACACATTAAGGTGCATATAAATAAATTATACTCTGTTCAGCATTATGAAAATCAAATTTTGTTTAGTCGACATCTAACCCTACTTAGTTGTCTAGTTTTGCATGTGACTCTTGGCGTGGATGTTGCTCAATCTGAATCAACGGCTCGTCAATAGCCATGAGGTAACATTTACTTGAATAAAAAGGTAGCTGGGTTCGTGGGTCATGTAGGGACCAAGATTTCACAATAATGAAAGATAAGTTGGGCGCTTATCTTGTTAAACCCTTACAGGTCTTCATCCTACAGGAAAGAGGGCTTCACGGCCTCTCTGTTCCATCATTGTCGTAGTTCCATTTTTGTATGTATATGTTTTGAAAGGACTATGGATGCCATCTTCGATGGAATTACAACCACTCTGGTTTCATCGTTGTTGTAAAACCTTTTATATGTTGATTTTAGGGAACTATGGATGCCATCTTCGATGGACTTACAACCACTCCAGTTTTGAAGCCTATATGTTTATTTTGATATTTAATTAATTTAAAACGACCCCCTATGGGTCTGTACCAACTTATTGTTTTGAGTTTTCGTTGTTAATGATAATACTCGACGTAAATTGTTTATACCATGGATTCCATTGTATAATGGTCTTATTGACACGTAATAGATATTGAAGGGTGTGGTGTTAATGAAGTATCTATGAACTTGATTTTGAATCTGTAGAGTTGATTTTTTTTTAATTAAAATTTTAAGCCTTGGGGTTAGATACCCGTAGTAAGAGGGTGTATCCAATTTACTTATTTAACTTCCGGCTAGATTTGATTGCATAATTAAGAGTTGGATTTGTGAGCTATCATTATAACAGGTATAAAGGATTTAGTTATAATAGACTTGACTTCAATTGTGGACTGCCAGTTAGTTCATTTAGTAATTGGATATTGTTGGAATATAATCCGTCGGGATTATATTTTGTAAATAAATAAAGGAAAATGAATAGTTATGTAGGAAGCTGAAAAGGCTAGTCGGAAGATGAAACTCAACCAGCATATGTAATGTATAAATAAATGATTTTGCAATGGAATAAACAATTCGGGAGTTATTCCACCTAACAGTGGTATCAGAGCTCCATAATTCCTACCTGCATGCTTTCCAGTCTGCCTTATTTATTTCAGACTGCCTGCCCATTGTCAGTTTGCCTCTGCGTTTCTCCTACAACCAGAGTGCCATAATTTTGTGTGTTATTTTGCTGCTCACCGCCAGTCTTACTGGCCTACGTGCATGCATTGTATGCGTTATAGTTTTCAGAGCTGTGTTTGAGGTATGAAAGGGTTTGTTTCCTCAATTCGCTGCACAATCTTTCACTGTCCAAACGGTTGCATTGCATGCGTTGTGCTTTCACTTGGCCGTCATGAGTATTCTCGAATCTCATCGTTCCATTGTATTTCTCACTTTGTTCTTGGCGTGTTTTCACTTTGCTACTAAGTATAGCGTGCTCTCCCATTCCCCGTCATTCTCAACGAGTGTGTGTGACAGTCATGATTATGTGGCTGCGATCTCTCATAAATTCTTTTGGAGAGTTACGAGAGACTGTGCACTCTATTGTATTTGTTGTCTCGATAATGTATGATTGAAGATATATTTGTGTTCATAATATTGTATCTTGAAGGCTACATTATAGTTTGAGAGCTATGACTTGCTAAGAATTGGTGAAGACGTCTTGCTATTTGGCTGCTACGAGTTTGTGGACGATCGGTGACTGAAGATTTCTGTAGTAAAGATACTATTTCATCGACTAAACCCTAATTTTTGTCCATACATTTTCTCTACATTATTGTTATGCATGAGAAACCCTAATCTTGTGGGAGCCATTGTGAATTACATTAGTGACCACGATACTATTTTATTCTCTTCAAGCATAAAATATCACATCCTTGAAATATCACGATAGTATTTGGATATCCATGAGGACATCCTTGTTCGAGCCGTCACTTGAGATATCACGTCCTTGAAGATTGTCATCTACTGTGATATATTTGGAGGCCGAGACCTGCATGTCAAGTTGTGTAAGCAGTGAGAGCTTCCTGGAATTGTGAGACTACCTCCTTCATTGATCACATTGGAGCTATGCCGTGAGCCATTGGTCAAGACGTCCCTCTAAATGTTCAAGCAAATCCGCGAGTGTTCACACCTAATATTCTACATGAAAGGAGATTGCTGAGACTGCCCATCATGTTGACTGCATAAAGATTTGGATTTTGAAATCTGCGAAGAGTTGGGTTGGTGTTGAACGAGCTGTAAAGTCTGAGAGTATATTGCTACTATGCAATAACTCTACTACTGCAATAAGATCGTGAAGTGTACTGCTTCAGACTACATTGAGCTGCTGGAGATACAACCTGCCATTGAAGAAGCCAAGTCATGCTAATACAAAAAAAGCATGCTGAAAGTTATTGTTTGTTGATATATTCTTGTACTATGAAAATTTGAAATGTAATACTCATGTAATAGCACTCTAAATCAAATGATATAGAGTTGCTGAATTATTCTGATAAGCTGCAGAATTGTATAATAGGATGCAAAATCATTTTCTAACTTGTAAAAGACCAAGAACTCAAGCCCGTATCCTATAAATTTTCAAAGCTTTCTATAAGTTGCTAGATTCAATCACAGAAGATGCAATCTATAGCTTCTAAGAGAGGCAGAGTAAGAAGAAACTTCAGAGGTAGAAGAGGCAGAAACAACTCCAGCAAAAGATCAGATTTGAAGTTCAAGCATTGTGGAAAGATTGGACACACAGCAGATCAGTGTTGGGCCTCGTAGGACTCCATCAAAGACAGACATAACCAGAAGAAAGATGACAATAAGAACCAAGATGCTAGTAAATATTCAGATTCTACTCATTGTATTGTTGCACGTTGTAATCTTGGTATTAATGAAATGACTTCACTTTCATCTTACATAGATTGTTGGCTACTTGATACTAGTGCAACATCACACATGACTTTTAGAAAAGACTGTTTTGAAGAACTTAATGAAACAATAAATGGCATAGTTTACTTTGCAGATAAGTCAAGTCTTAAACCAAAGGGAATGGGCACCATTAGGCTGAAGATGCCTGGATTCCCTAATTTCTTGTTGAACAATGTTCTTTATCTTCCAGAGTTGCAGAGAAGCCTGTTGTCCTTGCTGCAGATTCGACAGCAAGGCCATTCCATCCACATGTTTGATGGAATCGTAGAAATAAGAAAGTCCTCTGACAACCAAGTCATCATGACTGGATACGAAGATGGGAAGTTGCTGAAGCTAAAGGGTTCATCTGCAAGGGTTCAGAACTATGCCTACCTCTCTCAGCATGGAGAAGGTAATTTGTTATCAAGTTTATTGTGGCATGCAAGATTTGGTCATCTGAATTATAACAGTCTTCATTTGTTGAGAAAGAATGGTGTATTTGGTTTTCCCACCATTCCCAAAGAGAAGAACAAATGTGATGCATGTATATTAGGGAAATACAGTAAGCTGCCATTCCATGAATCTAATTTCAGAGCAAGTAGAAAATTAGAATTAGTGCATTCTAATTTATGTGGCCCAATGCCAACTCCTTCTGCCAATGGGAATAATTATTTTATGACCTTTGTTGATGATTACTCAAGAATGTGCTGGATTTACTT
>LPNX010370931.1:435353-537269 GCA_001517045.1 Pseudotsuga menziesii | reverse complement strand
TGGTGTACGTAGATGATCTTTTGATGACAGGGAACAATGAGAGCTATATAGCATCCATAAAGAAAGATTTGAAAAAGATCTTTGAAATGACAGATATGGCACATATCCACTATTACTTAGGAATTGAAGTCACTCAACATCCTAAGTACATATTCCTATCTCAGAAAAAATATGTTGGAGAACTACTAGACAAATTTTGCATGACAGAATGCAACCCTATCTCTACTCCAATGGAACAGAAAATGAAGCTCACATCAAGCGAAGGAAAAGAATTTGAGGATGCGACCAAGTATCGACAACTTGTAGGAAGCCTTATCTACCTTACAACAACTAGACCAGATATTTCTTATGTTGTTGGCATACTTTCAAGGTTCATGCATAAACCTTGTGAAGGACACTGGTTAGCTGCAAAAAGAGTTCTAAGATACTTGAAGGGGACTCAAGACATTGGACTCAAGTACTCTAAGGTGGATGACTTCAAACTTATTGGGTACTCAGACTCAGATTTTGATAGCGATAAGGAGACAGGAGTATCAACTTCTGGATACACTATGAGTCTTGGATCAGCAGCTGTCTCATGGAGATCACGCAAACAGTCAGTTCCTGCAGATTCAACAACAGAAGCAGAATATGTGGCTGCAACTGAAGCAACGAAAGAAATAGTATGGCTCAGGAAGATACTTTAAGATTTGCAAGAAAAACAAGAGAACTCCACTCCATTATTGATCGACAATACTTCTGCAATCAAGCTGGCTAAGAATCCCAGATTCCATGATTGAACCAAACACATCAACACAAAGTATCATTTGATTCGACATCATGTAGAGGCTAAGACAGTCCATCTTCGACATTGTTCCACAAATGATCAAGTTGCCGACATCTTCACCAAAGCGGTAGGACGAGAAAAATTTGAAAGATTCAGAAACATGCTCGGACTTACTAACACCCCTTCGGATTAAGGGGGGGGATTGTTGGAATATAATCCATCAGGATTATATTTTGTAAATAAATAAAGGAAAATGAATAGTTATGTAGGAAGCTGAAAAGGCTGGTTGGAAGATGAGACTCAACCAGCATATGTAATGTATAAATAAATGATTTTGCAATGGAATAAACAATTCATGAGTTATTCCACCTAACAGATATGAATATTGTTTTATTGTATTTATAATTATAACTTCGATCTTGGTAAATCTTGATCTGCATTTGGGGTTTTCAGATGAGATAATGTTTATATGACTTTAGATTGGATTTAAAAATCTCGTTGGCTATTATTCTATCCATTTAGGAAATTCATAAATATTAGTTTATAGTCTTTTCAAATTACGGGTTATGCGAATGGATACTTTGCTGTTTTATTTTATTTGGTTTGATTAAGCATTTTCTCTATAAGTTTATTATGTTAACTAGTGAAAGTTCCTTCTGTAAGTTGTATTGTAAATCAATCAAATTTTAATTGGAAAACAATATGATTCGAGTTTTGAAATAATCCATTCTAAATACTGTTTTCGAACATAAACAAGCATAATCTAGAACATTCAACCAGATCTATGATAGTCCTTTGTTTTGATTTACTAGTTGCGCTAACATTACAACCATTATTATACGAATCTTCAATTCGGGTATGGATGCCCAAACGAAGATTCGTTATAAAATCTTAAGATCATGAATCTACGAATACTAATTAAAATCAGTTTAATTTACATGAATATATCAAATAGGAAAGATATTTGAAACAGATGCATAGTACTATTACTGTAAAAAGAAATGAATACGATTCATAGTTAACTTGAGATTTTACTTTAAACTAGTTTATACCAATAAGAAGTAGAATATGGAACCTGACACCGCTGTCGGGAAAACAAAATTGAAATATTTGCTCCTCCCAACCAACTCCTAGAGCATCCAAGTCTCACTTGTTCCAAAACCCCCTAGCCTGTTCGTTGAACCACAAGGTAAAATTCCACTCAATGCGCCATCTCTTGCATTAACAAATTAGTGCCCCGCCCACTACTAGCCTCCTGCTTGATAAATGGACATACTACTAAGTAGTATTTTTCCTAGGACTTGGTCATTTATGAGTCTCCTTCTCTTTAGCACTCCATAAGGAGTTGTGACCTGGTTTTGGGGAGGATGCCTCCTACATCTTGAGCTCTCACTCAGTAACTTTAGCCACTTGTATTTTCCCCTTGTGGGTCAACAAACACTCTTTCAACAACTATTTCAGTTTTGATTCCCTCCAATATTTTTAATTAATAAATAAGAATAATCCATTACATCTATTTTTGACTTTCTTGTAAAAAATAAAATATTAAAAAAGAATAATAACAATTTATTTTAATTCGGTGTATTACAAATACTAAAGAGCTAGGAGATGTCTTGAATCTACTTTTCCCCTTCAAGAAGGAGTCTTTAGATCACAGAATGAAATGTTTTGGATATAAGCTTAAGCCGAATAAGTATCATTCAAAAGACTAGATTTGGTTGATCAAAAGGATTGATAGAAGGATAAGCAATTGGTCTTATAGATTTTTATCACTTGGTGTCGATTGACTCTTGTCAAATCAGTTTTGATCACCATTCCATTATATTGTTTCTCATTGGCACTAATACCCTAGTCTATCTTGAATTCCACCTGACAATGGATCTTCAAATTTCTATGGTCTAGTACATTAGAGTCTTCCCATTACCATCTGGTAGCGTGGGAGAATCTATCCATACCAAAAGAGTTGGGTGGATGGGACATCAAAAATTTGAGTTGGTTTAACATGCGATTAGTCATGAAGAACTGTTGGAGGGATTTAACGAGGAATGGTCTTTGGCGAGAGTTTATTAGGCACAAATATTTGAAGAGGACACCTTTTACCTTTTGGTTTAGATCTGACCCGCGACCATGGAGGGGGGACTCTTATTTTTGGAAGGGGTTTATGAAGGTTTACCCTTGGATTAGAAAAAGCTGGCGTGGAAGTTGGGTTGTGGCTCCTCCTTACCAGTTGGGAAAGACCGGATTGTGCAATGTAGGGGTTCCATAACTCTCAACCTTGGTATATTGGATCAACTTTCAAATTTGGTAATCTATTCTCTAGATCAGATCATTAGACCTGGTGGATATCCATATATTGGTTCATATTGGTTGTATTCAACTAACTTGGGATTCCATGGATATTTTGGGGTGGAGTGGGATGTGTATGTTCACCATCTCGATATGGGAGGTATCCGACTCTCTACATAGATGGAATCACTTATTTGACATTGGCACAAATTTGAAGGATATTTGACTGCTAAATCGATGTATTAATGCATAGCCATGTCTCGCAATATCACTAGTTCTACTTGGTGGGCGACACATATTTGGAATTGGTGGGTTCCAATGAAACTCAAATGTTTTACATTGCTCTTCTTGGAGAACCGGATACGCAACTGGGAAAATTGCATAAAAGAGGGTGGTCTGGTCCTAGTCTTTGTGTTTTATGTGGATATGCAAGTGAAGTTGTCGAGTGTCATTTTGTCACATACACTTTGTACAAACTGGTATGGACTGAGATTTGTTTCATAATATAGATTGTGTAACCCACCTAGAACTGAAAAATAAATATTTTTATTTATTTGAGAAAACATTATGTTAAAATTATTGTAAATTTTTTATGAGGTTGGTCAAGGATGACTGCAATTGAATATTTATTTTATTTAAATAATTAAATGGAGAGACACCCATCCAAATGAGACTGTTGAAAGAGTGTTCACTGACCCACTAGGAGGAATGAGCAATTGTAGAAGGATGAATGACAAGTTTCAGCACTAGCATTTCACTTTCTAGCTATTGCAGGAAGCAAAATCCCTAAAAATGTGGTCATGTTCCCTGAGAGGAGGAACTAAGCAGGTGGCTCATTTAATTTCAAAGCTAACCCAAAGACCTAGGTAATATTATAAATACCATTGAAAGGAGAAAGAGGGTCACTCCCTTCTATTCCAAGTGAATGAACCTTGTGACTGCTGCAAATTGAAAAGTCAGACACACAAGGAATTCGATGAGGGGATAACTAAAGTGAAATTGTTGAGTTAAGTTTGCTATTGAGTGCTAAGTTGCAGATTTTTCTGTGTGAGTTGTTACACATCATCTTCGTCCTAGTGGTTCAGTGAACATGCTTGGGAGTCCTAAAGAAAGGAATTTGGCTACTTTCAGGAGATGGTTGGGAGGAACAGTCTCCTTTGGGTGTTTGTTCCCCTTCTGCAACTATCCAGGTTCTAAGCTGTTTGTTTATTATCTATAAAATTACTTGATATTTTATTGCTGGTTTAAAATTGGTAGGAAGACTTATTGTTAATATTATTGTAAAGGATGTTGTTGTTTTTCCCTCTTATAAAATTTATGGCGAATGGTAGAGTATATTATAAATCTCTGTTTATAAGTATATATAATATTCATTGTTTCTGAGTTTATAGTATCAATTTCCTTAAAAATTTCATTTCAATTTATCCTTAGATTATTGTATTCATTTCTAAATAAATCTTGGAATCAAAAGAACTCTTATTATTGTTAATAGTTGCTAGATCTGTTTTAGGATAGCATAGTATATATAATTAAATCAAATTACAGTACTCTATCTAAATATTTAAGAACCGGGTTTACAACTAAAAGAATTTCTAATAGTACAAACCTTAATGAATAATCTAAGTCTTCACTAAAACCAGAAACAAAGAACTTAATCCAAAACTCCTACAGAATTCATGTTAACCTACATAGTTTTTATTTAAGTATTATACCTAAATACTTAGATTAAAAGGTCGTAGTATTGACTAAAAATATATTTCTAGTTCCATCATATACTATATATTAAAGACCCCATTTTTAATCAGATGTGTGCAGAACAAGGTTTCAGACCCTGGATGCATCTTTCATAACTTCTCACGGTCATAAAGGCCTTAGTTGTCACAACAAGGGTTTCGGTTTTTCAAACAGCAAACTTGGCCTTAAAAATTTTCGCACAGGTTTGCTTAAGTCTAAGTTTATCCAATAGATTGAGATATGAAGTAAAACATTTTGGCTAGGATGTAAATATTTTTTTATCAACAGTTAAACCATCTTTGGAGTATAGTCAAAGGATTTTTAAACACTACATAAAATAGTAAACCATAACAATTATCCTAGATAAACGATTTAAAAACATCTACTTAAGAGTTAAGCTAGGGTTTAAAAACCACAAGTTAAAATTGCAATCAATAAACCCTACTTTGCTCCAAGAAAACTTACAACCCTTTAACTTATTAAAACCAGAGTTCGAATCCCATAGGGACATGTCTTTCCACAAACAATCAACAATATAAATTATAAAAATCGATAATCTATCTACCATCAACGCATATGCCTTATGGCGTGAAATGAAATCATTCCACTATTCCTTGATAGAACATTTCCCTAAGAATAAAAATAAACGAAAAACAGAGTAGTGGCCTCTCGATCTTAACATTATAATTATTTATCTACTGCATTATTCATGAATGGACTCATGACCTTAAAACATTACTAGAAAAACAAAACTACAGATTTATAACCAAGACAACATCGACTGTGTAATGCATTATCAAACCCTTACTGGAGTATTTAATGAAACAAAACCTTTACAATTTTTGGAGTGAAAGTCGAAACGACTGCTCAAACACTCCTTAAAACATCAAGAAACTCGGTCATAGCAGAGCAAAGAAAAAAAATTACAGTCTTTTCACACCACAAAATGCCTCAAGAGAAGAACCAAGAAGGTTACCATTGTTTCTTTAACGACAAGTAAACACAGAATTAAGTCCATGCCAAGAGAGCGCCGCCACGAGCCAGAGCCACAAGTCATAGAGCCACGGGAAGCAAGGTGGCAGGTCTTACCAGAGTCAAGATTCCACCACCATGACGGTTATTCCAACATCCAAGTGCAGCAACCCAACCCGAGACTGCTTGCACTTTGAAAACATGTAGAGGTCAACAAGAGATCATAGCTCATATGCATAATAATGAAAACGATAATGTGAACCTTGGAAATTACTTACCCTGTATTGTTTTAAAAGGCCTCTAAAAGCATTAAGGGTTCCATCACCAGCATCGCCATCGCGTTGAACCAGAGCTACCCAAGAAAACAACTTAGGGTAGACAGTCATCCAAGTTTGCACACAGAGGAAACACAAGTTGCAGGCTACGAGCCAACAAATTACTACAAGTTCTGATACAGGTTTATGGATTCGAGAGTAAGAAAGTCGAAGGCCGAGGTCAAGATATTGGCTCTCTCCCTCTCCTTTTTCACCACAGTGCATAAACCAAAAATGCAACAACAGATTGATAACAAAAGTCGAGAAAGCACTAAAACCCTTAGGGTTTTTCGAATTGACCGACACGCTTTTCAGCTGGTACATTAAAGCCACCATGTGGCTTGTCAGTGTCACATTTAAATCAAACCATCAAAAACCATTTCGATATAGTTCCAAACCCATCATTGTATTTCCTTCGATACCATAACGTTTTTCTTATTGCATGCTTGTATTGTCATATGATAAGGATATCTTCGATTTCCTTTTTGTCTTTTGCTTAGGCCTTTGCTTAGGATTTGTTGTATATTCTAGCTTAGGACCTTGGTATAGCTAGGAGGTTGTAATCCCTTCACTTTCAATACCTGCAAAAAGAAAAGGGTACACATAGTTTTGCATTAGCCATTAGATCTAAGTAAGACCTGTAACCCCTTTTCCCTAGCATCCTATTAAGAGTGCACAAGTATGCAAACAAAAGAGGAAACATAACCAGCAAGGACATCAATTGTAATTGACAAAAAAAATATAAACATGAAATTCTTTTATAACTTGACGTCAAGAAAAGCAGTGTCGGTATAACGATAAGTCACATAATAATGTTGTCGTAATATGTCATTTATGTGCATTGGATAAACGATTACAAATATAAGCTAAAGATTGTCTGGATTAATGGATTTGAGACTAAACACTTTTGGAAGTTTGTCGTAATTGTGTTAAGGCACAAATTTAAAACATGATATGGATTTAATTATTCTTTCACAATTGCAGTTAAGACTCTATTTTAAATTTTGTTTTTATTACGAAATTTTGGAGATGTTACAGATTGAGGTGAGCTGGGGTTTTAGATATTTTGAACATAACTTAGCTGAATGGCATCAAAATACCAAAGATCCCATATTTTTACCAATCTTCATATGCTGGCATATTTGGATTATAACGAATTCAATTATTTTTCAAGATATCCCCACTTGCTCTCATATCAACTCATTCAAGTGTATCGAGATGTATAAGGAGTATTATGTGTATAAAATCATGGTAAGGACTAAAGTACCTGTGGGGATTAACATTGTGGAGGGGGGTGTCATCGGTTTCTTTGAAGGTGCAACTCAAGGGGTTTTGGTGGATGTGGGGTCTTCCTCAAAATCAACACAAATCATCACTTCTATCTCATGTTGGGATGTGAAAAGGCTACTAATACCAAAGCAAAACTTCTAGCCTTGTGGTGCCTTCTACAATTTTTGTGGTTAAATAAGATTGTTTCCCTGTAGTCATTTGGTGACTCATTGGTGGTTGTCAATTGGTTTAAGGGCATTTCAAATCTGGGATCACTCTCATTGGTGAATTGGTTATCTAGAACAACTAGTCTTTGTTCTTAGTTTTGAAAGCTAATGGTAAATCACATCCATAGGGAGTTCAATGAGGTGGCAGACTCACTCTTCAAAAAAGCTATACATTGTGACGAGGGATGCCTACATTTTCACGAATTCATAGATAGAAATCTCTCCTACAAAAGAAAGGTTAAATTCTACTAATTTTGTTGTTTTGGAAACCCATCTTTCTGTCACTATTTTCTTGCCTTGCACCCGTGTTTTTTCTTATTTTGTAGTTTTCCAAAACTACAAATGAATTTTTTTGATGATAAGGCATTTCATTATGTTATATTAGTGACTACATTGTTTTGAGTACTATATACATCTCCATTTTGAAGATACATCACCTACTAATTTTGTAATGGTTCTCTTCTCATTTATAAATAACAAAAAAATAATAAATTCTTTTTAAGGTGAAAAAAAGTAAGAAGTTAGTATTTTCCATTTGTTTCTTCTCAATAGATTAAGTATCGCCTCCACGTTTTTTGAGATCTTTATAGTGGCGGAGGTTAAAATTTAAATTTTATTAGTTTGCATAAATTTTGTGTCTCGTACGGATGAGTGATTTCAACATTTAAATATAAATTTGATTACATAACAAAAAGAAAAATCTTATGAGTGATTTTCAACATTTAAATATAAATTTGATTAAATAACAAAAAGAAAAATCTTTTTAACGATGTGGATTATATCTAGTTCGTTGATATGGATTAAAGAAGAGGAAATTGAAATGATTTTAAGAAGAAAATTAACTTTGTGATTTTATGTTTCAATTTTAGTTCATGAATATGGTTTTATAGGAGTGAGCTAAAACTCTAGATTATTATTTATATTTTTGTTAATTAAATTTGTTGGAATTCTAAGAAAAATATTTTGTTTGAAATTATAATTTTGGTTGTTGAAAATTAATAAAATTTAAAAGTATAAATTTGTTATGTAGTAAAATTGATCAGCAACAAAACAAGAGCATTTGGAAATGAAAGTCATGTTTGGTGAATTTCAAACTGTTTCGATAAACTTATGAAATTATTAGTTCCCGTCGTATAAATAAATAAAATAAAATTCTTTAATTTTTATAATGTATAATGTATAAAAATAAACTGTATTTAATTACTTATTTTTTAATAAAATTATTTTTAATTGTTTTTTTTTACATATTTGATTGCTTGAGTTTGTTGGATGCAGGCTTGGAATTTCAAATTTACTCTTCCAGTCAAAAGGAAATTTGATGACGGTTTTGTATTTTTCATGCCTTTCATTTTATGTTCTATGCAAATTCATGAATGTCAAATTGCTTTGCATTTTTATTCTAACAATAATACATATGATTTTGAGTATCTACCTTGTAAATCTGATGGCGCTATCTTTCTGCGTCCAAGCATACTGGATTGGTTTGGTTTGTACAGATCATATAGTTCGCGCTATTTTCATTGATTTGAGGTTCGACATGTGGACTGCTCTTTGAAATGAGTGACACTTTTCGGAGTTGAGTCTTAAACTCAGCCTACTTACTACTGCTTATAGCTACCAAAATCAAAGACCACACTCCAAAGCATTAAATCCAACACTATGGTACCATATTATTTCTCCTAGAGTGTCAAAACCCTGTCAGGCCTTGCCAAGTGCCAAAGTATTAGAATTTATGATAGGTTATGGAAAAAACCATAGGTCAATTTGACGGTTCTCATTTTTCCATACAAGTAGACATTAACCTGTGACCAGTAATTTTACATGTCAAATACGTTCAAATTTGAAAAATACGTCCTCTGGGACGTCAAATTCCAGGTCTGGTTGGATGTGACGGGTTCTAAAATTTAGATAATGTTTTTTTATTCAGTTCAAAAATAAAAATAAAAACATGAAGTCTCGGCGTAATGGGCATTGGTTGCAAATTTGCAATCCTGCTGGCTTGTTTCCTGCCGTCGTATTCATTATGGAGTAAGCTATCTACTCGACCATTTGCACTGGGATCCACTGATGTCGTCTAATGTATAGCTTACACCGTTACCCTCTCACCGAGACTTACTCGATTTGATTTATGAAAACTTCCAGCTTTGTATGAGATTATATGGACAGCTCTATTCGCGTGGAGAATTGACTCCCTCAGAATATTTTTCATTTCATTGGAGTCTCAATAAATGATTGCATAGAACAGTGTATGCTGATAAACAATTAAGAATAGAAAATATGCAGATTTTAATGAGACTATATGGTGAGGAATAATCGCATGGAGAATTGAATAAGTCCAAATAATTTCAGTACAATGGAGTCACTGTAAATGAATAAATAGAAATGTGTACGCTGATTAACAATTCAGAATAGAAACTATGCAAAAGCACAAAATGTAGTCTCACTGATTAACAATGAGACTATATGGCTAGGAATCAAATTGGGTAAGTTAAATCAAATCCGCTAAGTCTCGGTGAGAAGGTAGCAGAGTAAGCTATCCATTGGATGGAGTCACTGGGCCTCGATGCAAATGGTCAGGTAGATAGGTTACTCCATTCATTATGGGTTGCATGTGGGGAAATGAGCCCACTCTAACCTTCGTTAAGTCGCATTGAGTGCTTGACCTTCCGCGAAACAACATTAATTGTGTTTTAATTTGATTTTATTGTTAGGATTTAGTTAAATAGTTTATGTATTCGATTTGTATTGAGAGGGTTCCAATTTTTTTAGGTGTAATTTTTTTTTTATCTCAAATTTTTTCATGTTTAAAAAACTTACACTTAAAATTTTTTGATCCCTATGATGCTTGTTAACTTAGGGTATAATATGGATTTTTTAATTATTTATTTGGTTCGCATTAATAAATTTTTGGGTCGACATAAAATTTTTAATTACTTTTCTATTTTGTATACATCATTTTAGGCGTTAAGTTATGTGACAACATCTTCCCCATACTAGTTTGTAAACCACCTCTATACTCTCAGTGCAATCAACTTAGATTTATTCAACTTTTGTTTTATTATGCATATACAACTTTTATTTTCAGAGATTAAAATTTGAGAAGAGGTTTATACTTAGAGGAATTTGATTTTTAAGTTGCATGATAAAGAGTTAAGATGAATATAGGCTAACATATATTATATTAACTTCAATATGCTTCATATTATTGGATATTTGAGAGTAATATTTTACAACTAAGATATCATATAGAGTGTGATAAATCCATTTGTGGAATTATAAAAAGTAAATGGATAAACCCATTTTAAATTAAAATTAAATAAAGTAAATTATCATGGTTATGTATATGTTTTAGGTGAATGTGATTTTTTAAAATTTACTAATTGTCATCTATAATATAGATTTTGATTAAAAAAACAAAACATTAAAAAACTTACATAATTATCAAGTTGAATAAAAATAAAATAACAATGTTCAATGTAAAAAAAAGTGAATACTAACAAAGTGAATCTTCCTTGTTGGAGGGCACATGGTATATTCTAATTAATTCTTTGAATAATTAGTTTAGTTAAAGTATATGTATATATAGTTTTGATTTTTCACTTGTGAGTTGCACATTGAGTATGAAATTGCACTTTTTTTCTCATATTGGATTTTACAAAGTATCTCTTGACATAACAAATTCTAGTAGTGGCCATATTCATTACTACTTTTTAAGTTCCACATATTAGAAATACGATACCACCTTTATACATTATGATCTCCAAACCTGAGTGATAGTCAAAGTAATGAGCCCTCACCAAATTGTATTAAGTACTATTAACTCAAGATTTTCTTTGAGATTTGGCTGAATTATTCTAAATTAAGGCTTCAGGTTCTTCCAGATCATTTCAAAAATCACCAAATTGTATTAAGTACTATTAACTCAAGATTTTCTTTGAGATTTGGCTGAATTATTCTAAATTAAGGCTTCAGGTTCTTCCAGATCATTTCAAAAATCACCAAATTGTATTAAGTACTATTAACTCAAGATTTTCTTTGAGATTTGGCTGAATTATTCTAAATTAAGGCTTCAGGTTCTTCCAGATCATTTCAAAAATCACCAAATTGTATTAAGTACTATTAACTCAAGATTTTCTTTGAGATTTGGCTGAATTATTCTAAATTAAGGCTTCATGTTCTTCCAGATCATTTCAAAAATCGTAAACCGTGGGATGGCACAACATTGGGTTTTTTATAAGCCTCCAAGACCATAATCCCATTGCTTAATTATCCCTTTAAATTTTGATAAAATAATTTTTTTTAAACTTCTACAAACAATTACAAATGATTAACTACTTATTATCCTTTCTTATTGTGATTAACTACTTATTATCCTTTCTTATTGTTAAATAACAAAAAAAATTGATCTTATTTAATCTTACTCATTGCTATGCTTCACACTCATAAATAACAATTTTTTTTTGATAATGTTACTTATACATACTGAGATTAACAAAAAAAAAAAGGTCATCCTTGTGATTGTACACAACATTATATCCAATGGACATATTCAACTAGACATTACCTCTGCTATTAACATTAATGCTAAAATACTCATAACCGAAGATCAATACCAAATTGAGAAACTTTTACATTTTTACTCTATTGATGAAGTTGATGCCACCTTCAACACTAATTTGGATCCATTTGTAGCAAATATTGTTGAGGTAAGCCATGTCAACCAGCTATCTTATCTTTTCCTTCTCCTTTGCTTTCTTTCTTTTTTTACATCATTTTTTCTATATAAATATATTATTCATTTTTATTACTAATCAAATTAAAAAATTAAAGCTTTTACCAAAACAAATATTATTTTTAATACAAATCTTTTTTAATAAAAAAATTATGATAATTTTTTTTTTTTAAATGTTGATTGCTTTTAATGGGCTTTTTCAATTCAAAGTTCATATAAACGTTATTTCGCCACCAGAAAAATCAAGTTTGAAGTTTTGACATTAATTAGCATTTTGCTACAATCTTAGTATTTCATGTTGCTCTCGGTGACCAAACTGCATTAAGCCAGGTTAAACGTTGTGCCATTGGCTCCTTCCATGCTGTAGTCATCCGCTGGCTCCTAACCTGGGATTAAGTGCCGTTAACTATAACATATCATAGGGGTTTCGACTTTAGGTACCGCGGGTTCATTTCGTGGTTTAAGTCTTACAAACCCTAGCAGCTCTATGAATACTAGGTTTTTTCATATAGTGTTTTTTAATTATTAAAATAATAATATAAAATTATTGGTGGTAATTTTCCTTTTTTGATTTGTGCACCCTTGAAGTAGATAGGCTCTTCCCACTTGCAGTTTAAAGTCACACAACTTTAATACCTACATACGACTCAACCGATCCTCATAAAACACACACATAGTGCTTCTCTTAACAAAGCTCCACAAGCTCAATATAATTCATTCAACACACACACATACACATTCAACATGCATGCAAACATTTATCATTTCATTAAAATTGGGCTCTGGCCTTCTTTATTAATTTAACTCAACAACTTACAATTTACAATGGCCTCTAGTCTCTCACTTGCTAGTCTAAATCTCAGCTAGGTGGTTACCGTTTCTCATAAAACAATCCCTTACCTTCAACTCTTTCATTATTGCTGCGTTCTTCTCCTCTTCTGTGCAGTCCCTTCTTATTACGTTTCTTCTTCTCAAGTCACTGCTATAACTAATGTTGCCCCTTCTTCCTTGCGACTGGAGCTTATCCTTTCTTCTTTCTCTACACTTCTCTCTGTCTTCTTGTTCTTAGCTTTTTTATTATATTTTATTTCTCTTTATGGGATTCTATAGAAGCTCCTTTTGATGCCTTACTCGAATATCAAAGCTTTTGTGTTCCTCTCATTCTCTAGCTCTCTAGAGGCTTCTTCTGTGTGCCAATTCCACGACTTCTTTAATCATGGTTCTTTTACAATTACTCCAGCATTCATGGTGGACTCATTCAGCCTCACCTAGACTTGATTTTCCACTTGCAGGTGGCAGGCATCCATTTAGGATCCACATTCATCCTCTATACTAACACATTTAGTTATGTCATTAATTCATGTTTTGGAGCCTTCCTGCTCTTTTGTGCCTTTTCTTTGGCCTCTTCTGTTGCTGCTAGGAACCTTTGTTCCACTACAAGCCACTCCAAGAACTATTATTCATTTCCTCTCTCCATCTAATGGTGGTTGTTTACCTCCAACTACGCCTCTCACCAACGTCTTGTGCTCTCTCTTGGAACCATTCATGCGCCTTCTCGTGCCCTTGGGATCAACGGTTGTGATCCAACATTGATCTCCATCCAACGACTGGCGATCTCCTGTCCAATCTTTCCTACTAGTCCTTCTTTGATATGCTCACTCCGATGCATTGTCGAAGCCTTCCATTAGTGTCTACAAAGTGTGCACGCCCTGCACATGCCGATCAAAACCTTTGTCATCTCCATATCATATCACTGCAACATCTCCCTTTCCTCCCCCATGCGCTCACGTGGATTTCCGATATGACACCTCCAATGCATAAACTCCACTGTGACTATCAACACTTATCCATCCTGCACTATCAACACTTATCCATCGATGCTCCTTCATAATGGTCTCGTCATAGATCAACAATACATCTACATCGATTTATCACCCCATTACATTGGGGTTTCCTTCGACCTACACTATTTCAAAGTCCATCATTGTAATTATGATACACTTCCACGTGTCCTATCGGGACTTCTCATCAAACCTTTCCATCGGCCCTTTCTCCAAATTGCTCCATGGAAACTCTGTTGGGCAGTCACCAATGCCCAATCTCATCCTCACACGTGGTCAGTCCTGATTGGCTAGTAGGAATCCTCCATCAACCATCTAAACTCTTCCTTAACAAAAAATTTGAAGCACAACCTCTGACGTTGTTGTGCACATGCCATCATAGATTCTCCGTCGGTCTGATCTTCAATGTCTTGTTTGTGCCTCACCCTCTACATCGTCGATATGAACTTGTTGATGCACTATCATCCCTAGTCGAATGGTACATCCCGTGTTGAACTCCAATACGTTAGTCCCGACGTATCACCCTTTCCCTATCGGCCTCCCCAAATTGTCCTTTCTATTGCAACTCCGACCTATATTACCAATAGATATTCACTTATGCTCTAACTCTAATTCAACTTCTCCCTTTGGGTACTCTAACGGCTATGATCCTCCCTGATATTTCAAATATCAATGAATGGTTGCAATTGCTTCCTCCAAAGCTTCATATGGATGGATACACTTTGTCCAACTTCTTTTGTGCCAACCTGCAATGGCATCCAAACTCCTTTGGGTAGTTGCACTTGTGCCCAAATTCTATTTTGAGTGATTGTGACTACACTCAATTTCCGCACTTTGGTTTTCAAAGGTCTTCTTGGCACCTACAACTTGCGCCCTACCATGTTAGCTTTGTTCTCCCGTGGCCATGGTCTCGATGCTCCTGCATTAGACTCCCTTGGTTAAATGAAAAGCATGTCCTCATGCTTGAGGACTTCTTTCTTTCGTCCATCTTTTTTTCCTTTCGTCCTTCTTTGCATGTCGTAACTTGCACAAGGTATGTGGGGTTCTCTTCATATTCACTTTGATCCTCTTTACCTTCTTCAACCTCATTCTTATTTTTACCCTTGGCATGTTCTCAACATCATGTCCCTCAGCCTTGTATTCGATCTTTGTAGCCTCAACACTACAATCCTTCTCATTCTTGGAAACATCAACGTTTCTCCTCTCACTTGTACCTACAAACTCACAAACATTCAAACTTTTAATAAAAGCATGAACCTTAACCGAGTCCATTTCCATCTCCTCTGCTTCCATGCCAGCTAGAATCCTTCTTCCATCATCTTGTAGAATCACTGCCACATTCTTCATTCCATGACTTGCTTCATCATCTTCATAACTTTATTTATATAATTTTGCAAACCTATTAATTATGGGTAAAGAGCCTCTGCCCCTAAATATTCCTTTGTAAATTGACAAGCATGAGACTATACCACACATTCCTAAAGGGGTCTTGAAGCGTTCGAGTCAGAATCCCAATGCCCAAGTTGCCCAACACTATTCTATTGTTAAGGATTTGGGCCAGACTCCCTTTGCGATGTCATCCTTAGAAGTGCTTCAAACTTGTCCCTCGTAGAGGAATGCCTTGTTGGATGCTTTAGGAGCTCATGATTTGAGTAGTCCAAGTACGCTCAAGTTTGATATGGCTGATGTCCAGCCTCGCTTGCCTTACCATATGGATTTTCAAGTCCATGTGGAGTGTCTAATCAACACCATCAAACACAGGGTTATTGATGGAGGCGCTTCGACATCAATCATGTCTTTGTCTTGTTGGAAGGGTCTTTTCTCTCCCCAATTGTCTCAATCTATGACTATGTTGACAACATTTGATGGATGCTCATTAGACCGGACAACATTATTCATTTTCTTTAGGTCCAGTTAGGAGGGAAGACTATGTCGGTTGAGGTCGAGATGGTTGATGCACCACTTGACTACAACCTTTTGCTGGGTCGGAACTGGATTTATGTGATGAAGGTGATCATATCATTGGTGTTTCATGTTGTATCCCTTCCTCATGAAGATAAAATCATGACGATTAATCAATTATTGTTCCCTAATTCTAGTTCCTCTGCATCGTCGGGACCTACGGTCCATGTTATTGATAATTCTTAGTCAAAAACTGAGAATGTTGGTGTCGAGATGTATTCATTGCTTATGGGAACATTTAACTTTCCAACTCCAATCTTATCTATTGATTCCACTTCCGATGGTTCTCTATCACTGTCGAGTCTGGTCCCGTTTCGTACTTCATATTTGAGTGATCCTATGACTCTCCCTTATCTAGTTTTATTTGGTGAAGGGAACCCATCCATCGAAACGACTATGTCATTGTCTACAACAAAGATCATTTGTTAAGATTCATATGAAACTATTGTAGACTCTAATCTTTCCTCTTCGAGGAGAGAGGAGGGAGATTTAGTGCTTCCTCCCGCTTTGGAGGTCTACTCAACTTGCTCAACTTGCTCACATGATTATCTCAATGATACTTTGTCACTGGATGAAGCGATTGTTGAGAACATGAGTTGACATGATAGGCCTTGGGACAACCTACATTATAGAACTTTTTCCCTGCAAGATCTTGAAAGGATTGAGCATGATGAGTCCTGGTTGGACTTAGGTGATGAAGTTGATCATCATGTGCTCTCTTTGGACGAGGACAGTCTATATGTTGAAGGAAACATAAATGATATTTTCTCTACCATCTCGATGAATCCCTGAGAACCTCCTATCATTGAAGTTGAGACTTATTTTGATATCCTGGTTGTGCACTCTTGCAAGAGAATAGATTACCCATCTCACTTTCAACTTTTGTTTGAAAGAGTCGAGCACATATTGCTATTTATCATTTCAATAGTCAAAACCTTGGTCGACCATTTAAAGGTTGATGCAATACTTCAGTTTCCTCCATTGTGCTCAATGATTTATGTTTGAGCCTCCAATCTTGGCTGACACTTTGTACATTAGTGTATATACTTTTGTTTTACCTACCAAAATTTCATAGCTTCACTCTAGTCATTTATCCATCTCTATATAGTTTTTTGAGATTTATGGACTAATGTTACAATGTGAGGATTTTTTTGTTGAACAATTTATTTAGGTAGTAGGGGGTTATTCCTAGTATGATTGTGCTTTTGGAAGGTATATCTCTTAATTGGAATATAGGATAGGATCACATTCTACTTTCATTTTTTGTATTATCCCATGACTATGTCACATTAACCATAGGTACTAACCCGCTTCTGAATGTCAGAGAACCATCCCGCTGCTATTAGAAGTGTCATTACGTTAGCGGTAGAGCTTTCCCGATCTTGGGTACCCTAGTTAGAACTCGCTTCACCATTTGGTGCCCATGATGAGCATCCTCCTTAAGTATAGGAATCACTTATAGTCCCTCCATGACTTAAAATAGAAACTTCATGACCTTTCTCATCTATTATACTGGCCATTTCCCTCATGGACTCCTACTTTATATCAAGTTGTAAATGCATTGCATGCGTTCGCTTTCCTTATTGAGCTTAATGTTGACTCTTTGCTCTACTTTTATAAGCCATCTTCCTTGAGCTAGTCTAAATCCCAACCAAGAAGAGCCTCTTATTTATCCTTTGTAGCTTGATCACCCTGAATCCGAGAGGAGATATTCCCCCGAGTGTCCTTATCCTGCACATGCTTCCTTGCATTGAGCATAGGTACGTTCCACTGCTTGAAACTAGTTTTATTTCACATGACACTCGTTTCTTCTTTATTGTACAATAAGCATATTTTATTCTTTTAAAATCTTCCTAATATGAAAAAGACCAAAAAAATAAAATAAAAAAAACATAAAAAGATGGACGAGAAATGATATTTTCTTATACTGGAAGTTGCCGTGTCTCCTTCAAATAGAGCACAATTTATGAGTCTATTGTTAAGATTTCATATGCTATACTAGATATTGTTCAGTTCAATTTCACAGTAGTATTGTATGCAGAGTCACTAAAAGAAATACAATCACAATATAGACTCTTTATTTATCCTGAGAAACCCTCAAGGGGAAGAAAACCCAACAAAAATTCCTCTATATAAGATGTATAAGATAAAACCCCAAAATAGGTATTCTCCTCCTTGTTGATCTCTCTTTCTCGCTCTCTCTCTCTCTCCCCTATGCGCTACTTAAGTGAGTGAGCCTGTGTCTAAATAAGAATCACAACTCTCCTATTTGTACACATTGAGCCCACTGACTTTTACCCTAAACATGTCGGCCCCACTAAACTATCTAGGCTAACTTCACCTAGGAAGACTCAAAACAGTATTTTATATTATTCATTAGGGTACTAATGACTCGAATTACAATGTAGGATTTACCTCATGAATCTATGATGACCAATTACAATAGTAACACCCCGACGGAAAAATAATAACATCTCCCTTGAGTTACATCAATAAAATACATTTAGAATATCCTTTTAAGTTACAATATTTCAACACTCCCCCTTAACGAGAAGGTTATTCTACCGACAATATTATCATAGACTATAAGAGAACCGAGAGACAATATCTTTAGCAGTATCGAGATAATACATATATACGCCATAGGAATTTTCACAATCAGTAACTGGAATAGTTACTCTTCAATGTATTCATCTTCTGCATCACACGATCACTTGATCCTTTTGCAGCAACACTTTGATATTTTGTAGCAACACTTATATCTTCTTGATTCTTTGCAGTAGTAATTTGATCTTTGATCCTTTGCATCACTTTTGATCTTCTCAATCCTTCATAGAAACACTTCGATCTTCGATCCTTTGTAGAAGTACTCTGATCTTCTTGATCCTTCGTAGTAGCAACAGTTTGATCATTTCAATCCTTTGCAGCAACACTTCGATCTTCTTGATCCTTTGCAGCCGCCCTTCGATCTTCTTGATCCTTGGCCACCATGCTACCTACAGTACACATGATCTCTTTGCAGAATGATCAATCCCTATCACTTTAGGACGTAGGTCTAAGGATGATGCAATCCTCCATCAGCCTGATCCATAATATTGACCAGCTGAATCATCTACAACTGAACGTAGATCTCCACCACACCTAGATGCAGGCCCTATCGTCCATGAGGACTCATCGTAAACCATACATACCATTAAGGTTAGGAACACTCCTAAGTGAGTGTTATACTACCGTGTCTACACTTACGTGTAGGCATACTCTTCCATGCAAGAGTATTGTCTACAGAGCAGATATCGACTGACAACAAAATTTTGACCCTCATCGTAGAACATCCTTACCACTGAGGTTAGGACCACTCCCAAGTGGGTGTTATACTACAATGTCCGTGAGGACTCATCATAGAGGATCCTTACCACTGAGGTTAGGACCACTCCTGAGCGAGTGTTATTCTATGATATCCATAAATGAATGTGGGTAATCTCCATGCGAGAGTAACATTTGCAAGGCCATCCTTAGTAAGGACCACTCTCATGAACATAGTGTTATACCTTCCATCCTCAAGAGAGGATACTGTCATCCACAAGTGAATGTCGAACCTTGTCATCATCACTGTCATCCCATCATTGATGTCAGTCTTGTCATCACTCTCCCTTTCCTGGGAGGATCTATATTATCAACTTTCTCCTCCTTTGTCCAAGGAGGGTTCATGTCTTCGACTTGATATTCCTTTCCAAGGAGAGTCCATATCTTCGACTTGTTCCTCCTTTCTAAAGAAAGTCCATATCTTCATCATTTGTAGTACCATCACTGTTCCTCATTGCGAGGAAAGTTTTTTCGAACTACACCAAGATTGTCATGGAAATATTCAAACTTTACTCGAGATAGAGGCTTGGTCAGTACATCAGCAACTTGATTATCAGTACTCACATACTAGACCTTGATAGCTCCCTTTTGTACCATATTTCTTATATATAAATATCGGATTTCTATGTGCTTTGATTTATCATGGAACACCGAATTCTTTGTCATCTTTATGCAACTCTGGTTTTCACAAAAAATCATTGCAGTATCCAACTATATGTCAAATAGTCCTGACATAAGTTTCTGAATCCATATTGATTCACAACTAGCGGAGCAAGATGCAATGTACTCTACTTCAGCTGTACTAAGAGAAACACTGTACTGTTTCTTACTAAACCATGAGATCACGGTGCATCCTATACAATAACATCCACCTGAGGTGCTCTTCATGTTTGCGACACTTCCTTCCAAATTTGAATCTGTATATCCATATAATTTGTAGTCATGATATCTACCATAGTAAAGTCCCAATTCTATCGTACCTTTTAGGTATCTCATTACATGCTTTGCAGCTATCATGTGAACCTATCTAGTTTTAACTAGATTCTGACTTAAGGTGTTCATAGCAAAGCATATATCTGGCCTTGTATTCGTCAGATACATCAAAGATCCAATGATATGTATGTACTGAGTCATGTCCACTAACTTTGGTGACTCATCGAATAACAACTTTAGGTTGGTGTCCATAGGTGTGGCCATGGATTTACAATCCAACATATCAAATCTTTTCAATATTTCTACTGCATACTTTCCTTGATTCAGAAAGATTCATTCTGGGATCTGCCACACTTCCAGTCCTACGAAATAATGCATCAATCCAAGATATTTCATCTCGAATTCTTTAGCTAGCTTCTTCTTGCAATCTGTGATCTATTTCTCATTTCCAGACAGAAATAGGTCATCCACATATAGTAATAGTATGATTGGTTCATCATCCATAATCTTCATATAAAGGTTAGGATCATCTTTAATCTTGGTAAATCCCATGCTTGTTAAGAAGCTATCTATTCTACCATACCAAGCTCTAGGAGCTTGCTTCAGTCCATACAGAGCCTTTTTCAACTTGCATACATGAGTCACTCTGTCTTCGAATTCAAATCCTTGTGGTTGTTCAATGTAAACCTCTTCCTCAATCACACCATTAAGGAATTTTTTCTTTACATCCATTTGGTGTAGATCCCACTTCATCATGGAAGCAAGTTCCATGATGGTTCTGATGGAAGTGTACCTTGCTACTGGAGAAAATGTATCTTCACGATCGATCCCCTCTTTATGAGAGAATCCTCTAGCCAAAAATATTGCCTTGTACTTCTCAATACTTCCAGAAGCAGCATGTTTTATCTTGTAGATCCATTTTGAAGATACCACAGTCTTGTTTTCTAGTTTGGGTACTATATCCAAAACATCATTCTTCATTATCGACTAGTATTCTTCTGTCATTGATTCAAACCATTCTTTATTCTGTGCAGATTCTGAATAGCTGGTGGGTTCTTGATCTACAAGGTCACACATCAAAGATACATAACTAGAGTATGGATTTGATCTTTTGCTTGTTCTTGTGGATCCTTCCGGAGCTCCATATCTCCCTTCTTCTTCTATGATTTCTCTTACTTAAGAAGGTTTTCTCTTTTGATAGATATCCGTAGTAAGGGATTCCTAAGGTTCTAGCATGTCATGATCTTCAGATCATACTATTTTAGGAGAGGGTTCAAATTTTACCATTATGGGAGGTA
Organism: Pseudotsuga menziesii; assembly: GCA_001517045.1. NCBI lineage: Eukaryota > Viridiplantae > Streptophyta > Pinopsida > Pinales > Pinaceae > Pseudotsuga > Pseudotsuga menziesii. The sequence goes on along the minus strand of LPNX010370931.1, from coordinate 515,572 downwards.
CATCCTCTTCATGTACTTCTTCAAGCTGACACCTTCTATATTTCTTAAGAGCCATCTCTTCATCAAATGTTACATCCCTACTAATATCTATATGATGGAATCCTGAAATGTATATCCTGAAGCCTTTGGAGACTTCACAGTATCCAACAAATATCCCTTTCTTTCCAGAAGGATCCAACTTGGTTCTCTTCACTTTCGGAATATGCACATATATTGGACAACCAAATATCTTGAGATGGACCACTTCAGGTTTCTTTCCCGTATGCATCTCTTCAAGAGTCTTGAATCCAGGAGCACTGTGAGATAATCTATTTTGTGACATATTCAACTATTCTTGCTGCTTCACCCCATAAGTGCATGGCGAGGTCTTGGTCATGAATCATGGTCTTCATTGCTTCCATAATAGTTATATTCTTTCTTTCCACAAAACCATTATGTTGGGGATTATAGGGAGTGGTTAGTTCCCTCTTGATTCATGCCTCCTTACAGAAAGCTTCAAATTCCTTTGAAGTGTATACTCCACCATTATCTCATCTCGGTGTTTTGATTCTTCGTTCTAAGTGGTTCTTTATCAATGCTTTGAATTCCTTGAATTTCCCGAACACTTCACTCTTATTCTTCAAGAAGTATATTCAAGTCTTTCTTGAATAGTAATCAATAATTGTGACATAATACTCATATCCACTTAATGATATGGAGGGCATATGACCATATACATTAGAATAAATTAATTCCAACGTACATTTATTCTTTGTTTCAATTTTTGGAAAGGTTTTCTTGATGTTATTTCCTCTTGCACATCCTTTGCAAGTTCCCTCATTATCGATCTTTAGATCTAGTTACCCTGTTACCACCTTGCTCACATAGGGAAGTGCTTTGTATTTGATGTGAGCAAGCCTCCTATTCCATAGTTCACTTCAGCTGGTAGTCTCATGGACAATGGTTGTCTTTGGATGTCCTTTGAGTTTGTACAATCCTCCTTCTTCTTCTCCAACAACCACAACATCTTCAAGTGTCTTTCCTTTGGACCACATAAGTACTTATCCATCTATAAAAGAAACTTTATATCCTTTCTTATCTAGAGCAGAGATGGAAAGTAAGTTCTTTTTCAAACCTGGTACATATAGTACTTCCTTCATCTTCATAGAAGTCCCAGATTCAAGCTTGTAGCTTGATTCACCAATACCTTTGATGGGATATTGATAGTCATCTCCCAATGATATCTTCTGGGGAGAGTTATTTTCTTCAAGACTTGATAGATTTTGCTTCTTTCCTTTCATGTGCTTTGAAGCACAATTATCAATAAGACATGTATCTTATACATGTATTACAGACTCAGAGAGTGCAGAGAATGATACATATTCTTCTACATCTTCACCTCTAGTTAGTCTCTTTCGAGGGATTTCTTCTTCTTCATCCTCATCTTCAGCTAGATGAGCATGATGTCTCCTGTTTTTGTAGTTCTTCTTTGGTGATGGAAACTCTCTTGAAATGTGTCCTATCTTATGACAATTATAGCATTGATACTTTGAGTAATCCTTCTTCTTCTTCTTAAAATTCTTTTTTGAAAGGTTTATGGTTACTCTTCTTGAAATTTGATTGTTTTCTTCCTTTAGTATGGATGGCTAGAGCCTGATCATCTTCTTTGAGTAGATCTTCTATGTTGTCTACTCTAGCTTCTTCTTGGATGCAATCTTCCCATACTATGTCAAACTTCATACTTTATTTTCTGGCAAATAGAGTCTGTATGAATGAGTCCCAAGGTCTAGCGAGACCATTGAGAGCATTCATAACTAGTTCATCCTCATCAAGGGTGTCTCCAATAGCACTTAGTTGTTCTCTGAACTGGGAGACCCTTGTGAAGTAATATTGAATTGATTCTCCTTTGCTCATCTTGGTGCTGTTTAGTTGATCTTTTAGATTCATCTTTCTATTGATGTTCCTTCCCTCACACATTCTAGAAAGTGCATCACACATTTTATTAGGTGTCTTCTTAGATGACACTTGAGGGATCAAGTGATATTTGATAGAATCAACAATGATCCCCATTTTCTTGATTAGGTCTTGTTCATGCTTCTCCTTAGCTTAATCTTCTTTAGGTTCTGCAATGTCATCCTTGATATACTTCTCAAGGCAATTCTCTTTCAGAATGAGACCAATCCTATACTTCCAAGCTAGAAAGTTTTCTATGCCTTCCAATTTGTCCTCAAGCTTAGTGCTTGGGGCCATCCTATACAGTAGGTCACTAAGAATTGAAATTTATCAAAATAAAAAGTTGACTTTACTTGGAGATGCACTTAACTGAGGTGAGTTGGTTGGTCCAACTAATTTTTGGAGATCCAAAATCTCCACCCTTCAAATCCTACTTGCAAGGTTGTGGGTCTGCAAAATTTATGGTTCTGGTTTTCAACAGTTTTTTGGTTCATGACCAAATTAGGTTTTTTCTTTCCCGTATATTCAACCAACCAAAAAATTTGATCCTGGGCTCAATATATGCGCTCTAGGGAGGCACAAATTTCTATGCAAGCAGATATTCCAAATTCCAAATTTTTGCAGAAACCCTAATTTCTTTCAGAGGGAGAGGAGAGAGAGTTTCACCTTGTGAAAGCTGTCTTATTCAGGTTAGCTCTGATACCGTGTTAATATTCCATATGATAGACTATATATCATTAGTGTTCAATTCAATTTCATAGCAATAACATATACATAATCACTGAAAGAAACACAATCACAATATAGACATGGTATTTATCCTCAGAAACCCTCAAGGGGAAGAAAACCCAACAAAAATTCCTATGTATAAGATGTATAAGATAAAACCCCAAAACAGGTATTCTCCTCCTTGTTAATATGTTTCAAGTCTTTCTCCTATGCACTACTCAAGTGAGTGAGTCTGTGTCTAAATAAGAATCACATCTCTCCATTTATACACATTGATCCAATTGACTTTTACCCTAAACAAGTTGGCCGCACTAAACTGTCTGGGATGACTTCACCTAGGATGTAACACCCTGGTTTTGACCCCATTTTCCTTAAAATTATATATGATGTAAATAGCGTTATTAAAACATGGTGTGGAGCTCAAGGAAAAGGCCCTGCCATGGATTTAGAGTTTTATGTTTCGACAATTAAAATTGATTCTGATGTTATTTGTGCTATCCAGACACAATATAATTTTGGACATCATGTGAAGATGCAATTAATAAAAATACACACAACTAGCTATGTTAATGCAACATTAAAGAGATGGGGGCATGATTTCACAAGGAATATGGGGGGAGATATTCAAACCCTTGAGCAAATAGAGTAAAGCCAAATGTCAAAGGGAAAACCAATAAAGATGTCAACCACCCATTTTGTCTTTTGTGCCCAGTCATTTAGAGATTAGTTGAGTTAGTTAATGCATGGGGATGGGAAGAGTATGGCATCCAAATTCGAATTTGGGAATCCACCCATTTTTGGAAAAACATGTTTTCACTTTTGGGGCAAGTTATTGCCCAGAAATGCTTCCCAACCCATTATGCATTCACGTCCTCCTCTTCCTCACACGTTTTTGGGAGCTCCTATGTTTTCCCTTCACGATTTTGGCGGTTTTCTTCATTTTTCTCCATGGCTGGGAGGTGGTTTTGGTAATGTTCAGTGGTTGGGATTTCTCCCTCATGATTTTTTCTGTTGTTTTCTCACTTTCCAATGCCCATAAATCCGTTTTTTTATTGTTGAGCGAATGGGCATAAGAGAACCACGATTTTGGGGTTTATGGCAGTCATTTTTTCTCTTGGAATGTCCATGGGCATTTTCTAAATTTAGATTCATGAATTGGGTGTGAATGGAGGCCGTTTTTCCCCTATGAAGCCCAAGGATGTTTCCTGAAATCATATTGATCACCCAAGGCGTTTTCCCCATCTTCCATTTTTGTTTGTGGTTGCCAAACGTTTCTCTACAAACCCAAACTTGTATTTTGCTAGGAAGTGCATCCTTGTGTGGGATTGGCTAAGTAAGTACAAGGAACTCATTTGTTAGATGGTTTGACTGTGTTAGGATGTGACTGCATGGTATTGTCTTGGATGAGTAAGTCAAAGGAACCCATTTGTTAGATGGTTTGACTGTTTTTGGATGTGATTGCCTTCTGTTGGCTTGGTTGAGTAAGTCCAAGGAACCCATCTGCTAGTTGGTCTGACTGTGTTTGGCTGTGAAGGTTGGCTTGGTTGAGTAAGTCCAAGGAACCCATCTGTTAGTTGGTGTGATTGTGTGTGGATGTGATTGTTGACTTGGCTAAGTAAGTCCAATGAACGCATATGTTATTTCCTTGGTTCCTTAGTAGCCTGTGAAACCCAATTGTTTATTGGCTTGGTTGGATAGTCTGTGAAACCCATCTGTGTGTTGGCTTGACTGTGGGTGTATGGTCTTGCTGTGTGTAAGTCTATTGTTCCCTAGTTCCTTGTTGAAATCATGCCCATCTCGGGGGTGGTAGTGGTGCTGAGAGATTGATGAGCACACTGGCCTATGGTTGGATGGAACGTTGCAACGACATAGCTAGTTGCGGGGAAGCTTCTTCTCAAGATAAGTATTTTCTTGTGTATTTAACCTCTGTAATGTATTTGTTTAACGAATGTTTATGAACATGATGAATGCTTGAATGAATAATTTGATTCTGTTGTATATTTCATGTATAATGCATCTGTACATGTAATTTACTTCAATGCATTTTATTATTATGTTCATGGGGCTACATTGGCCAGTCTGATAGAGCAGCTATAGTGTAGGTCACGTCCTCTCCATCGTCGATATGAGGGGAGCAGACATGACATAGGAAGACTCAAAACAATATTTTAAATTATTCATTAGGGTACTAATGACCCAACTTACAATGGAAGCTTTACCGCATGACTCTATGATGACCAATTATAAAAGTAACACCCCAACGAAGGAATAATAACATCTCGCTTGGGTTACATCAGTAAAATACATTTAGAATATACTTTGAAGTTATAATATTTCAACATCTATTCATTATGGGTCAGGTTTCTAGCATGACTTTAGGAGCTGTAATTGTTATTTATAGCTTTCTCCATCGACTGGTTAAGCTTCCAGCCACTATGGAGCATCTGTTGATGCCTCTTGTTTCATAGAGTTATCCCAATTTGCATGTTGAGTCTATAGAAATCAAAGAATTCATTATCACAGGGAAACAATTTGTGAAATAAGGAGCATTGTGTGTTCTATTTTAAACCAACATTTTAGACTACCATATAATTAAGTCCATCGTCAGGGTGGATTCTCAGAACAAGAGAAAGCATTGAAGGATACAGGGATCTTCTAAACAATAGATGTGGAGTCTATGCTTCCTAAGTATCTCCATCTGCCTCATGCTATTTTTTAAAGGAATTCCTTAGCCTAAGTCGATCATTCCTCGTTTATCATGAATATGCATGTCGACTATTCCCGATACATCACAAAGTTGTGGTTCTACTTTCACCATTGGTAGGTGACCTTAAACTCAACATATGGCATCTCATCATTGGTCGATGACTGAGTGGTTTCCCTTGTGTTTGAAAACAAAAAATATATTTACATAATGGGATTCGTGTTGTGTCTTGGATTCCATTAGACCCCATTGGTGGTTTCCTCTCCTCTGTCAATAATTTTCACCATTGGATGTTATTCAGGGGGTCTCTATCGCATGCTACTTGCATACAATATGCACGAGACACACACATGGTTACTAGTTTGTGTACATCTAATTCCTATGATTTCTTCCAAATTATTTAGCCTTGTTGTTGTACCTTGTGTTGGTTGATGGGGTATTCATTAATGCCCTCATTCTAACGGATTCCATTCCATCAACTTTAGATCATTTATTCTAGAATTGGGATCTAGAGTCATCTGAGTGCCTTAAGAATTGTAGTAATCAGTGGTAGGTTCTCTCTCCATTGAAAGATTTGGGAATACATCAATGTATTTTGATCAATGGACTCTGCAAGAGTTCAAACTCATCACCTTTATTTGCACTTGTTGAGTGCACTCGGTACCTTGACACCCATTATCATTATCATGATTGGTGGGATGTATCATGTATATTAATGACATACATCAATGATCGGTAATCATATAATGTTTCATTATGTTCGACCTCAACACCTCTATTCATGTGATGGGGCATGTTCCATCGACGGTTCATGTAGAAGAACTCAGAGTATGGTGGCATTCCATATATGCTACTACCTTAATCACAATAGTACTATGGGATTTTAGTTCTCATACCAAATTAATGTGCCTTGTTATGTACGAGATATCTTCATTCAGCATGGAGACTAGACTCCACTGTGTATTGTACGTGGTTGTGACCACTTATGAAATATGTCTATTATGCATATCCATAGCCATTGTACTTATATGTATTTGATATTACTATACCTACTCCATGTATGTAGTCATGTACACATAGTTACCATTATATTATGCTAAGAAGTGGCTAGTTCTTTCATCTAGATCTTCACTACTCTACTCTTTGGTCTATTCTAATGTATTTCGACCATCGTGTACCCCTATGACCTCACACATTAGGGGGAATATGTTATAGTATTATTTTCCACACTTCATGTTTCATGCCTTCATGGCCTTCAATTGTCCCAATGCAGACTCCCTATACCCCTTTGAATCACGGTAGCCTTGACTGATCCATATGGAGATCGGTGGCTAGCCACCTATTCCACTGGCTCAAAACAATTATCCATTTTCGCAGTTTCTTAGTAAATTTTCTATGGTTTTTCGGGTTTGTTTCGAGGCCCTAAACGACGTTTTTTAGCGATTCAGGGGAAAAATGGATGCTATTGGCTATCTAACACCTGAATTGGATATCATAAATATCTAATAAACCTTTCCAACGCGCTATCGAGTTCCCAAATTAAAGATCGTATGCAAAAGTTATCACCCCATGAAGTTGACTGTTTAACTAACCACCTTGGGTCCACAAAATTTATGATGGTTCATCTTCTAGGGCTATGTATTGGAAATTTAGGGTTCTCTTCCTCGTTCTTATTATAAATAGGCCCTTTTGGCCTCATTTTGTATTCATCTTGGCACAAATGTGTTAAGCCCTAAATGTTGGGCACAGTTCCCCTATAGTGTGGAAATCTACCCCCTATATGGTGGCATATTACATATTATTAATGTAGGATTGGGTCTATTAGTGGGTCTATTATTTTTCATTGTACACATTTGTCTCCTATATATAGGAATGATATATTTTCATTTGAGCAAGCATTGTATATTGTCTTGTCTTGGGTACACAATACATTGTGTAAGGAGGTTCCTCCCTTGAAGAGGATTGTTATTTATCTTTGTTCTTCATTATTAGGGTGTGGAATACTCTATTCTTATCCATTTATTCTCCTTTTATACTATTTCTGGGACTTGGTTGCATAACATTTGGTATCATAGCTCTTTCCTTGGGATTGCCTTCTGCAAAACAAGTCATCTTCGAAATTTAACTACAATTTTTTTTTTGCAAGGCTTTAGATATCGAGGTTAAAAACCCACTTCCAAAACATGCCAAAATATCTCCAGTTTGAAATTTAGATCCTGATCCATAACTATTTCCAAGATAATTGTGTAGGCATCTAGTGTTTTTTACTAGTCCAAAACCTAGTCTATAAAGGGTGTTCTAGGGAGAAAGGTCATAGTTGAGGCATATGAGATCCAAATTGAGTGAGACAAGTTGAATAAGAAATATGACATACTAGAGTATTTGTGGTATAATTTTCAATTGCAGAAAAAAAATATTGGGCACGTGGCATATGGTACAAGTTTTCTCTTTTGGATACGAAAAAATAAGAGGTTTTGGGAGATTTGTAATAATGGGTTTTTGGAACATCCAAATTAGGCCAAACTTGTGGAATTGGAAATAGGACACATGATATTAATGTTGGAGTAATTTTCTTACCTAGAGGATTTGAAATTTAAATTTCATCTCAGTTACAAGTCGACCCTAAAATAGTATTCTAATTAGGCTTTGAAACATGTGTTAAAGGGACAAGTCGACCCTAAAATTTTCATATATGAGGCATCCAAGGTCCAAATTGAGTGAGACAATTTGAATATGAAAGAATACAGATCAGGGTATCTATAGTATAATTTTCTGCTACCTAAACGAAATATTGGACACATGGCATACATTACAAGTTAGATCTTCTAGATAGGCCACACATTTGAAGCTTTGGGATATTTGTAGTAACTCATTTTTGGAACATAAAAATTAGGTCAGATATGTGGCATTGGAAAGAAGAGACATCAGGGTACCACAAGTACGAGTTTCAAACCTAGAGGAGTCAAAATTCAAATTTTAACTCAATTACAAGTCGACCATAAAGCACTCTTCTAATCAGGATTTGAAAAATGTACGTCATTTTTCATTTGAATAGATTTGAGTAGAAGGATCTATTTGTGGTAAACCCTAGGGTGTGATATATATTTATTTTAAAAAATTCCACCGAAAGGAAGTGGAAAGAATCACACTCCACTCAATCCCGCAAAGGATTCATCTGCAACATACGATGAAATGGAAGACATATGTTTTAGAGTGCCCAAGTTGGAAGATATGATTAAAAAGAATGTGAAAATAGATGACTTAGTTAAATTGGAAAATTAGATGGCTATTAAAGAGGATGTCAAAGGGATGGCTACTAAAGAGGATCTCAAAGGGATGGCTAGTAAATAGGATCTCAAAAGGATGTCTAGTAAATAGGATCTCAAAGGGATGGCTAGAAAATAAGATCTTAAAGAATTGAAGGAATTGATGAAGGATATCAAACATAACTTTATTACTCATGTATCTACTCAATAAGAGGATAAAGAGGAAACAGGGGACTTATTCTAGTCACGTATTGAGAAAATTGAAAAACAATTGGAGAGTAGGAATTTGAGTCCTCAAAATTTGATGACTCACTACACCATCATGGGTTCAATTTAGGTTCAAGGAACTACTTTATCCCCAAGATTGACATGAGAAAGTTTGATGGCAAGAATCTAATTACATGGATTTTTTAGATGGAGCAATTCTTTATGATATACACCAGGTGCCCACTTTAAGGTAACTATTGCATCCTTATATTTAGAATCTGATCAATTTGTATGGTACCAATGGATTTGTGTCCGTAAAAAGGACTATATTAACTCTTGTTCTATATTCATAGAAGAATTGATTTCATATTATGGGGATATAAATAGAAACACCTTATTTTTCCAGTTAGTAAATCTCAAGCAAAAAGGTCCAGTTATAGAGAACATTAAGCAATTTTAGTAGCTAAGTCTCAGAGTGAAGAATATTTCGGAATATAATTTGTTAGATCTCTTTATTGAAACCTTGAAGGATAACATTCAACATGAGGTACGCCTCTTTGAACCATCATCCCTATAAAAGGCTTTCATCATGGCAAGGAAGGTTGAAAGTAAAAATATGGTAATGGCTACTAGAAATACCACTTCCAACACATACAGAGAGAATAATGTTCCTTATAACCAACCTAAGAGGTTGACACCTCAACAACTAAAGGAAAGAAGAGTGAAAGGTCTATGCTTTAAGTATTATCACAAGTATAGTATGGGACATAAGTGCAGCAAATAAAGTCTTCTACATAGAATGTGACAAGGAAGAACAAAAAGAACAGGAACCACCACAAGGGGATGAACTAGAAGTGATTATTCCCACCATATCTTGTCATGCATTCGCGAGAAATAACACTCCTAAAACTTTCAATATCGAAGGATATATAAAAAATAAAAAGGTAACAATGTTGATTGATTCAGGTAGTACTCATAAATTCATCCACTGTAAAGTAGCCAAAGATCTCAATTGCTTTGTATATCCAACACCAGAATTTCAAGTAATGATTACAGATGGAGCCATCAATTGTTCAAGGAAATGCCATAATATTAGTCTTACTATGGGGGAATATGTATTGAATAGTCCCATGATTTCTATCCCAATGGGGTATGTTAATGTTGTATTAAGAGTTCAATGGTTACAATAATTGGGAATAATGGATTTTAATTTTTAGAAGCTTTTCTAAAATTTTCTTGGGAAGGAAAAGAATTTGTGTTAAATGGTATCACAGGGAAACCAAAGAAGGTGATCAACTCTAATGGTATGACAACATTGTTAAAGAAAGGAAAACAAGGTGTAAATACACAATTATACTCACTAGATGTTCAAACATGTAAGGATCATATTTTTCCATATATCCAAAGGGTCCTTCAAAATCCTTCCAAGGTATTTGAATATATTCCAATAAGTCTTCCACCTATTCAATATTTGGAAAATGCTATTAAATTAAATATGGGAAGCGTTCCTTCTATCATCATACCTTACAAATACCTCTATGGCTAGAACAATGAAATGGAGTAGATGGTTGAAGCAGTGACATGAAAATCTATAGTTCAAGTAGTGGAAGATCACATAGAGCACCTTCAAGAAGTTCTCCAAACCCCAACGATGTCAGAAAAAAAGATGAAACTACAGGAATATAAACATCACCGTTAAAGGAGTTTTGAATAAACATAAATCATATGGGAACGTGACCAAATCATCATAATAAGGACCAAACAACTACGAAATCAAGCTATTATTGAGTACCTCATCAAGTGGAAGAACTTACTAGCTGCAAATTCAACATGGGAAGATGATTCCTTCATATAGATGCATCCATAACTACCCAAGCATTGAGGACAACAATTTCCCGCAGGGGAGGGTCATGTTAAGCCCTAAATGTTGGGAACGAGACCACCTATAGTGTGGCACTTTACCCCCTTATATGGTGGCATATTACATATTATTGATGTAGGATTGGGTATATTAGTGGGTCTATTTGTTGTTATTATACAAATTTGTCTCCTATATATTGGAAGGAGATATTTTTGTTTGATCAAGCATTGTATATTGTATTTTCTTAGGTACATAGTACATTGTGTAAGGAGGTTCCTCCCTCGAAGAGGATTGTTATTTATCTATGCTCTTCATTATTAAGGTATGGACTACTCTCTTCTTGTCTATTTCTTCTCTTTTTATTCTATTTCTGGGACTTGGATGCATAATAGGATAAGCATAGAAGCCACATATATTCTCAAATATATCTACCACCATTCTAGTCATTGTATTTACAGTTTGTTTTATTTTTCCATTGAATAGAATATGTGTTTATTCTATCTATGTTTTCATTCCAATATGTCTGTGTTTATGATTCTATATATGTTCTTTCATTTCGTTCACACATAAATCTAGATCACGTATGCTTCAAGTTTACCCTTTAAAAGTCATCTTTGAAGACACACGCAGATCATCAACTATACAACTTGTGTATACACATCTTGCACCACTATAGCCCACGTACATTGGGTTTTGTTCTCAATTTTTTTTTTTTTGGAGTTTTCCCCATTAAAAATGAATACCTTGATCCTTGGTCTTCCATATGTTAGGAAACACTCTGATTGCTGACAGAGGCTATCACATTGTATCAGTTTTTTATATTAATAAAAATATCCATTTCTTGTCCAAATGTCAAGTGCAATTTTTTTATATTTATCCATGGGTGTAATTGCTTTATACATGTTAAAATGGATTGTGCTATATTGAATACTAACACGTAATATATCTCATTCTTGGATACTATATGTTTGTTGTTGAAACAAAATTGTAGGGATAAGTTATTGATCGTGAGCTCAATTGTGGTCTTCTCCAAACGTTTGGTTGAGGTACGATTTCTATCCCTTACTTGTTAGTTTCTTTAAATTATCTAGCATGCTTGAGAATAGATTTAATTTCTGCAGTCATATTGTCTATTGTGGTCCACCCCAAGCCATAGGAATATTTTATTTGTAAGAGAGGGGATTAGAGGGGTGCACAAAGTTGGAAGAGTAGAAGTGAGGAGGTATGGTAGGGATTGGTGAAGATGGAGAGAAGGCATGGATGGGATGGAGAACATGGAGGTAGTGTGGGGAGATAACAGTGATGTGAGGATACATGGGATTAATACACATGAAGTGGAGCGTAAGATAAATAAGAGGTATAGAGATGGAGTATGCAATGCATGGGGGATTGTGTGAGGGGGTGAGGAAGTGTAGATATTAGGAGTTGGAGGGTGCAGAGGGATGTGAGTGTAGGTGAGAGGAAGTGTGAGTTCATAGGATTGTGATGAGATCCTGGAATGATAGGAAATGAGTGCACAAGGATTCGAGTAGAATAGAGAACATGGCTATGATGCCACTTGAAAGAAAATTCTTTCAAATATGTATTTAATAATGTTCTTATAATTAATGATGAATACAATGATAATGGACACCATTTATATACAACCTGAAAGTAAAAGCACACATCTTCTTATTAATAGACATGTCACATTATAGTTAATATTTAATAACCAATTAATAATTAACCTAATATATAATAATAAATATATTAACATGTATAACGATTGTAATATACTTTTAAGTATATTACAATAATACTACATACCGGCAAAATAACAAAGAAAATTATAGAGTGAAACAATATTTATCGATATGCATAATATCAATGAAAAATGATACTTCTTAAACAATCGAAATGATTATATGAAAGGACATATACAATGTGATTACTTGTAAGAGGCATAAACCTTCGGCGATAAATTGTTATTGCATTCAAACCCTAAGTATGTTTTTCCACCATATTAGAATGAAGAGGATACCTTCAGTTTAAAGTAAAAATTTAAAGTGGAACTTTAAAATACCTAAATCTCGACTATAATAAGAATGTTGATAACAAAACTAAAAAATGGTAAAGAAAAGAAAAGAAAAGAAGTTTACACTATTCCTATGCAATGTTATGGTGATATTGTAAATCCAAACCATCAGTACAAATTAAAACCAGAATGCATACCTCCCTAATCTACAATGATGACCTATTGAATCCTTGTAATGCATCAGGTTTCCAAACCGTTTGCTCATGTAATGAACGAAAATTACAAACTTAAATTTTTATTTTTATTTTATGTCATCAAGTTCAATTAGTGATATTGTCCTATGTAATCTTGGATAGTACGAGAGAAAGTGTTACCAAAATTAAACCCTGTTTAATACCTTGATATGGGAGATTAAGTTACATGCCCCTTGTTTTGCAATAAAATATTGCATCCTCACATATATACCTGATCTGTTTACTCCCACTTCTTTTCATAAATTAACATAAAATTTAACCTTTCCTTCTAATGTCTTAAGGAAGGGCTATCCTTTAGTATAGACTTATGATTTTTTTTGTTAAATGAATCTGTTTACATATTCCAAATCTATGTATACATTTGGATTAAGTTGTATTATATTAGTAAATAACTAAGCATGGTGTCCTAGATTTGTGACTTAATTTCTTGACATAACATCAGGGGGATGATGTTGTTGGTTTAGGAATCAATTGTTTTGTGTATAACAATAATTTTCTCATGAATTGGCATGAACCACTGATACAGGTGGATCATCCCAATGTCGATATATGTTACAGTATTCAGAGTAAAAATAAAAGCTTATAGGATGAAAGAGCTCGTTAGCATCTTTCCAGCTATATTCGTTTCATGTGAAACAACCTCCAGATGAAGAAGTTGTTAACATTTGAAATTTCAACAATGAAGATTAAAAATGGTAAAAATATATATAGTTTGGTAAAAAAATTGGTAAATATTAGTTAGATTCTATAGGATTTGAACCAAAACCTAGTCCTTATAGTTTTCACATTATCAGGTTAACCAAAGCCTCATATGTGTTCCTTGATAAGTATATGGCATAGATCCTATTTAAAAATATGGTTTTGTTAAGAAAGGGGGATCGAGGGCTTATCCCTCAACCCCATGCCAACACCGAGGCATCCCTTGTGATTTAAACTATAGTATAGAACCATATCCTATATGCCATTTGTGAAACCTTATCCAAACGTGTCGAACCTTGGAACGACCACTTAATCACATAACAAAGTGCCAACCATATCCATATCCACAGAATATTGGTTAAACCTTTTCAACATGGACTATTATAAATTTTCCATAATAAAATATGTGTGGGAAGGAGAGAGGACTGTGGGTTTGACCCCGGGACCACTGCCCCATATTCCTCACAACCTACCAATGCGCCATTTTGATGAGCCTTGGTAGGGTTCGGAGAAATTAGGTTATATATTTGTTGCAGAGGCGTGGGATCCAAATGGTCGCGTGGCTCCATGTCCCACAACCCAAAACTATTGTTTTTACCTATAAAACCACGATTTTGGCTATGCGAGGGGTGAAGTTTGGAGCTCATAACATCGTAGTTTTGCGTAGTAATCAAGGAAGGTACAACCATGATTCATAAGGAATAGAGGCCATTAATGAGCATGGATATCGAGGCAGAATCTATACACAGTGAGTGATGTTTTGTCTTATTTGCAGAAGTGTTTCTCGATTTGTGTGCCAAAGGAGGTCTCAGGAAAATATATTTGAGTTTATTCTCGTTTTTCTCATAATTTCGCAAGGAGTTTAGTGGTGTTGTTTATTTCTGCTTCTGATAGATAAAATTCTGAAGTGTTTCTAGAACATTACATTGTAATCTTTTGAAGGCTTAATAGATCTTCCTTCCCATTGGAAGTGGCCTGGAGACGTATCCTAGGAGGGGTGAAATCCATTATCAACTGTGTCTCTATTTCTAGTTTGCATTTCTGTGTTTATTTGCTTTGTGAATGTTTTAAAGCATTACAATTTTCTATTGATAAGCCTATTTACTGAGTATTTAAATTTTAAATTCACATGCAGTTTAATGGTTAAAAGATCCTGAAATTTTAGATCAAGTTAAGTTCACATCAATCACCTACCATGAAATGTGAATTGATTAATGAGAAATAATCTTACAATTACTATACCTATACGGTTATACTTCCCCAAATCATACATGTCACTTGGCTTTGACACAGTTTGTCCTGTGCATTTATTATTGTAAATGAGGAGGGTAACATTCTTTATAGGTGTATAAGCCTCTTTTCCTACCTCCAATCTTGAAAATTTGGAGATTAATGTGCATATTTACAAGTGTAGGCTTGTAAATTCTCCTTCTGCAATTGATCCAACTCGTGATTGTGGTAATACTACCCACGGTTTTGACTAAGAATCTCCTCTTCGTAGATTCTCTCCCTTAACTCTCTCATGGTTGATTCATTGAAACTTGAATGAGGTATAAGGTAATTGCTTAGTTCTTGTAATTCTATTCTCCACTTATTTGAGTTTACACAACCATGATGGTTTACACTTTAATTATGCCATGAATTATAAACTATGAGTTGTTTGGCTCAAACTTTTTTTTTCTTTTGGTTGGGGTTTTGAGAATACACTATAATAAAAAGGTTTACCGGTTTCGAACCCATATTTGTGAGTACAATATGGAGATCACTTATCTTCCTATTCATAGGATCTGATTAGATCCTTCTATTGCCATGGTTTTGAACTGTTACTACTTTATCGGGGTAGTATTTCTTCCCTTCCTTACAATATTTATATTTTCCTCTAAAGTTGCATGGTTTTATAATGATTTAGCTTCGAGTTTACTACATAGTGTGCCATTATAGGATTTGTATACTTCATTACTATTTGAAGAGTTTATTTTGTACTTTAAATGTGGGGTTTAGATTTCTTGTTCACCGATCAAACCAAGTTATTATTTATATATGGATTGTGAAGTTTCAAATATGTTTCCTACTCTTAACCTTGTCGAATTTTAAATCTATTTTATCATGATTAATGTATGGGTATCCTTTGATAACCTAGTTTGCGTAACACTTTGGCATATTATGCTTGATTGTCTCCTCTGAAAATTCAATGGCTCTTTTAACTTAAGGTCGAGGAATCTCCCAGTAGAGACAAGGTTTTAATAGCAAATGTTCCATTCTTATACGAGGTAGCTATTAAATTACTTATTGAAGAGTCTTGTGATATTGTTTGCAGGTTGTAAAGAAATTATAGGAATCCATCTCCACTGTGAGATTAATACTTCACACATATGAGTATTACCTTGCATGTTATAAATTCCCTATCTATTTATTTTTAAATTCTCAAGGAACAATTTCTTGACAACTTCATTTTCTAAAGAAAATGGTGTCTATAATTGGCCCCTCAACCTTGGTACAACTACCATATAAACTCTTGCAGTTTGTAACTTGTAGGGTTTCAAAATTTTAGAGCTTCAAGATTAGACCTCCTTAGGAACATGGCATACAATACTATTGTTTTTAAGGAAGTCTCCTATGGACACAATCATCTCATTTAGTGAAGGTACTTGGTGTATTTTTAATGTTATAATTGAGTGTATTTCCATTATCAAAATTTATGAAATATAAGTGAGGGTTTATGATTGATAATTTTATCTTTTTGTACAATGTGCACTTTTTGTGATGCTAAACGAAGCATTATTTTATATCTTTTGTGTGATTCTTGCTATCTATGTAAGGATGCTTTGCATAATTT
This sequence comes from Pseudotsuga menziesii, assembly GCA_001517045.1. Classification (NCBI taxonomy): domain Eukaryota; kingdom Viridiplantae; phylum Streptophyta; class Pinopsida; order Pinales; family Pinaceae; genus Pseudotsuga; species Pseudotsuga menziesii. The sequence continues at coordinate 499,070 of LPNX010370931.1, read as the reverse complement.
TATGATTTGAATTTTCAAGGTATTAGTTTTTCCATAAGAAAATAATGTTCTTATACAAATTCTTCATCAATTGAGCTAGGCCTTAAGAGCATCATCTTCCTGCGTATGTGACTATTTAAGTCCCCCAAATGCTTGAGGAGTGCATCTAGGTTCTTGGATGAGATACATAACAAGATAGACATCTTCCTGAACTTGGTGGTGTATTCTTGCACACTCTACCCCTGCCTTTGCCTGAAGTTTTTAGAACACAATCTCTTTATTTAGCCCCTCATGTAATTCCCCTCATTTTGACTTAGAATGTATTTAATGAAAATTATGTAAATCATGCAAATATGCTAGTATGGATTCCTAATGCGGAGTTCATGCCAATTATATTGGAAAATAATATATAGTATGATATATAGTATTTTTATTTTGGATCGTATGGTTGGATTATCATGCCAATTCGACATGTATGCAAATACTATATTGGAAAATAATAAAATGGTCCAAGATGGTTGTGTAAAGAGCACTAGAGGGGCTATGATTCACCCAAAGGGGAAGAGGAAAGGGGAACTATGGGAAACCAAGTCATATGTTTCCAAGTGTCAACCTTAGAACTCATAAAAACATGCCATGTACTTTAATGAGACAATTACTTCATCTTGACTAAAATTAATCATTGAACTCATGTGTGAGGTTCATAGGAAAAGTTAGTTCATGTCGTTATTGAAGCATAGGAGTTGTGACATTTATGCTAGCTGTAACTTGTCCCTTTCTTTTATGGTTAGAAGCTTTGACAATTGTCTTTTCACCATCATCTCATATCCCTTGGAGTCAATAATCAATCTATCATTCTCTCAGGCATGTTTCTACACTACATAGAGTTTCCTACTATTGTTCATGACCATTTCCAGATCGTGAATAACCCATAAATTTAAATTTAGAGACATAGTTGAATTTTCAAAGGGAAAATAGATTGTTGTAGGTGAGCATAGAAGTTGGGAAAGCTAGGAGCCCTTACCAATTGAGTTCTACTACTTTTGGATGCTTGAGAATATGTAGGCTGAATTACTCTTAGTTCATTCATTCCATTGCCACAAACATTTATTTATTCATTGATGTGGTGATTGACTTTCACATTCCAACCAAACCTTTCGGTTTCTTACATGACTGTTCATGTTCATATTCTATATACAATATTTACGTTAAATATGGAACCATAATCCAAGGATTAGGTTTCCAACATCCCCCCTCTTAATCCAAAGGGGTCTTTGTGAGTCTGAGCATCGTTCTAAATATTTAAAACTCTTCTCGTGCAAGTGCTTTGGTCAAGATGTTGGAAATTTTCTCATTTGTGGAATAATGTTGTAGATAAACTGTCTTGGCCTCTCCATGATGTCGAATCAAATGGTACTTTGTGTTGATGTGCTTGGTTTGATCATGGAAGCTGTGGTTTTTGGAGAACTTGATTGCATAAGTGTTTTCAGTCAGTAAGGGAGTGTATTTTTCTTGCTTCTCTACAAATATTCAAGTATCTTCCTAAGCCACACAATCTCCTTTGTTGCTTCTTCAACTGCCACATATTTTGATTCTATTGTCGAATCTGTTGGAACTGAATTTTTATGTGATCTCTCAGAAATAGTTGTTGATATAAGACTCATTGTGTATCTAGAAGTGTAAACCCATGTCTCTGTGTTGCCATCAAATTTTGAATCAGTGTACCCGATGAGTTTGAATTCTTCCACCTTATTGTACTTAACTCCAAAGTCTTGAGTCCCCTTCAAGTACTTTAGAACTCTTTTTGCTGCAGACCGATGTCATTCACAATGTTTGTGCATGTACCTTGAAAGAATGCCAACAACATAAGAAATATCTGGTCTGGTAGTGGTAAGGTAGATAAGGATTCCTACAAGTTGTGAGTACTTTGTTGCATCCTCAAATTATTTTCCTTCACTTGATGTGAGATTCAATTTTCGCTCCATTGGAGTTGAGATAGGATTGCATTTTGTCATGCGAAATCTGTTCAACAATTCTCTAACATATTTTTTTCTGAGATATGAATATGTACTTAGGATTTAGAGTCGCTTCAATTCCTAAGTAATAATGAAGATGTCCCAAATCAGTAATTTCAAAAAAAATATTCAAACCTTTCTTTATGGATGCTATGTAATCTTCATTGTTCCTTGTCATCAAGAGGTCATCTACATATACTACAAGAAATACAATAGATCTTCCAAATTTCTTCACAAACAATGTTGTATCATCAATATTATAATGGCTGAAATTTAGCTTCAGAATATGTTGGTTAGCTTTTCATACCATGATCGTGGTGCTTGTTTTAGTCTATACAAGGATTTGACAAGATTGCATACCTTGTTTTATTGTCCCTTCACAACAAAACCTTTTGTTTGAGACATGAAGACATTTTCTTTCAAGTCTCCATTCAAGAAATCTGTTTTTACATCCATTTTGTGGACTTTCCACCCATTTTGTGCTGCCATGGAGATAAAAATGCGGATGGTACCCCTTTTTGTTGTGGGGGAGAATATTTATTCATAGTCAATTCCTTATTTTTGTTCATATCCTTTCTCCATAAGCCTTTCTTTGTGTTTTTCAAGTGACCCATCTGATTTATATTGTTTTTGTATACCCACTTGTAACCAATTTGTTTAGCTCCAACTAGAGGGTCAACTAGCTTTTGTGTTCCATTCTTTATGAGTGCATCATATTCATTTTGAGTAGCTTCTTTCCATTTATCACATTTAGTAGCTTCTATAAAGGAAGTTGGTTCAAATTTAGTAGATAAATTCAATTCACAATTAAATGAGATATCTGTGTCATCACTCGAGTTATCTGCTTCTCCTCCATCTTGTAAAATCCTCGGTCCCGTATTTCCAACTTCATCTGGATGGACACTTTCAAGTGTATTTATGACCCATTTTGAAATCTTCTTTGATGTTCCATGATGATCAACTAGAGGTGCTTCATTCTCTTCAAGGTTCAATCTTCCAAATCTCTCAGTAACATCATCCAGTTCAGGTGAAGTGGTAGGAAATTCTTCATGAGGGGGTGTTGGTGCTTCAAAATAAAATTCCAAAGATTGACCTTAATCCAAGATCGGTATTCCCCCTTCAAGGTTTGGAATTTCATTATCAATTTCATAGTATGTATTTAGATAGGAAAACCTCTCCAAATGATCAAGATGCCTTTCAATAGACTTGAATTTTTTATTAGTTTCAAGAAAAATGACCTCTATGGAAACATCAAATTTCTTGTTTACCTCATCATAAATATGGCATACCTTGGAAGTTTCTGAATGTCCAAAGAAAATACATGTTGTACTTCTAGAACCAAGTTTGTTTCGTTGTTTCTTTGGTATCAAGGCTTGACATGTAGAACCAAAAACCCTGAGATTCCTAACTGAAGGAAGGCGGAAAAACCACATTTCATGCAGAGTCTTATATTTAATAGCATGATATGTGATTCTATTTCTCAAATATGTTGCACATACTACTGCATCACCCCGAAACATCAATTTCACATTCTTGAAAAACATCATTGACCTTTCCATAATCATTAATGTTATATTCATCCTTTCTGCTACACCATTTTGTTGAGGATTATAAGGAACTGAATTTTGATGTGTAATTCCATTTTGGAAAGATAATCTTAAAATTCATTAGAGGTGTATTATTTACCATTATCAGATTGAAATTTACCAATATGTGCTTGTGCTTGATTCTCTATCCATGCATGAAAGTTCTTGAATGTTTGAAAAGATTTAGACTTTGTCTTAAGTAAATATACCCAAAAAATTCTTGAATAATCATCAACAAAGGTCATGAGGTACTTATTACCACTTGTAGAAGGAATTGGAATGGGGCCACATAAGTCAGAATGCGTCAGTTCTAACTTTCTACATGCTCTGAATTTAGACTCTTGAAAATTATGCTTACTATGTTTGCTTAAGATACATGCATCACATTTGTTCCTTTGATTAGGAATAGTGGGAAAACCATATACACCATTCTTTTTAATAAATGAATATTGTTATAATTGAAGTGACCAAATCTTGCATGCCACAATAGTAAGCTGGATGATAGATTACCTTCTTCAAGCTAGGACATATAGGCAAAGTTTTGAATTTTCATTGAACAACCCTTGAATTTTAGCAGCTTTCCATCTTCATACCCGGTCATGATGACCTTGTTGTTATAGGATTTCCTTCTCTCTACAATTACATCAAACATGTGGATGGAATGGCCTTGCTGCCTAATCTGCACTAACAACAACAAGATTCTTTGCAACTTTGGAACACAAAATTAGGGAAACCATGAAGCTTTAGCCTAATTGAACCAATTCCCATCGATCCAAGGATAGATTTGCATGAAAAGTACAATATTCCATTTTTAATGTCATTTAGTTCTTCAAAACAATATTTTCTAAAGGTCATATGGGAATTTGCACCAGTATCAAGTAGGCAACAATCTTTGTAAGATGAAAGAGAAGCTATTTCATTACTACCAAAATTACAATGTGCAACTATACTATTAGTTGAATTACGGGATTTACCAACCTCTTGATTCTTATTCTTATATTCTTTATTATTATTGTGCCTTCCTTTGATGGACTCCCAAGAATCCAAACACCGATATGCTTCATGTCTATTCTTTCCACAGTGCTTGCACTTCAGATCTAATATTTTAATTGAGTTTTTTCTACCGCTTATGCCTCTGAAAATTCTTCTTCCTCTTCCTCTCCTACTTCTATCTCCCTTGGAAGGGTCTTTAGACCTATTACTTTATTTTTGAACAAAGAAAATGGACTCTTCAACAGGCTCACTTGATTTATTTCCAAAGGCCTTTTCTATGTCTGCAATCTTTTCTACCATGATGTCAAAGGTGAGGTATTTGGACTTGACATTTTCTTGCAGATATTCAAGGTAGTTGGAGTGATTTTCATATAGTGACTTTACAAATCTTGCAAGTGGAAATTCAAGTTTCATACTTGATGCTTGGATCTTTTGCATGATTGCTCTGGTCTCATATGCAACCAACATAGGATCATTATATTTTACTTCCAAATTGAAAATTTTTAACATTAAATGAATTACTTCCATCTTAGAGAGTGAGTCATACAAGTATTTTAATGTATTTAATGATTCAAAACATGATTTTACAGGAAAATTATGTTGGTTCACATCTTCACTGACAGTGGAAGTGATCATGGCTAAGGATTTCTTGTATCTGGACTGTCATATAGAAATATCATTCTCTAATATAGGGTATTTTGATAATATGTTATGACAACATTTTATTATGATATAATAGTCTTTCCTTCACAAATATTGTTCCAAAGGTCATTGTAGATGAAGGTTGATTTGACCTTTCTAGACCATTCTGGATAGGTGTCCTTTCCAATGAGGACACAACCCACAATAGATGCCAATGAATGTATATCTAGACTTGAACCTATAAATTACATAATGATTCTAACATAATATAGGATACATCTTTGAGTTCTTGTTCCTTTACAATATACAAAATTATTCTGCAGCTTATTACAAATAATTCTGTAGCTCTATCAAAACAATTCTAGAGTGATATTATATTCATGGAGATCATTGTCTCTTTATTTTATCAATATATTTAAAACTTATATCAAGAACCATAGTACCAATTTTAAATATGTATTACAAATTCTTGCATCATAAAAAGGTAGGTCGCAGCAGTTGGTTGATGCAACATGAGCAATCTTCAGGTTTTGAAGTCTACTCTTACACCAAGAGAGTTCTTATCATAGATAGTACATACATGCACTTATTTCAGCAGAATGGAAGAAAATCAATATTCAACATAATCAATACCAAGTCGCAGCAATACACAATGTTTAGTCACAACATCAAGTCTTTGGTAGGTTACATCACCTATATCCATGCAATAGTTCACGAGAGAGAAAATCAAATCTGCTTCAAAAAAGTGAGGCATGGCATAAACTACTTCTCCAAGACATCAACTAGAAATCACAAGCTCATCAATCTTAGGATTTCAATGAGCATCACATATTAATAATATGTGAGAAAAACATAAGAACAATCAACCACTTAAATATATACACACAATATTTACGTGGATAACCCAAAACTGGGAAAAAACACCATAATAGATCTATTATATCCCTTGACCTAAACCCGCCAAGCCGGACCAACTGAGCTAGCCACCACTCACCTCCATTCCACTTTACAATGGAGCCTCCTCCACCCTTATAAATGCTTCTTTACATGAAATACCATGGGACAATACCATGGGCCACCAAATACCATTGACCACCAATACCATGGAAAAATACCATTGGCCACCAAATACCATGGGCCCAAAAAACACATGCTGATACCTAATTAACAATTTGACTCATTCCCGAGTCAAGGTTAACCCTAACAATCCCCCATTTAAACTTGAATTGGAGTAAACACCAACCCCCCTCAAAGTTTTACCAAGGAATCTCACATACATCCCCTTATCACCTAGGTCTGTATCACGACTTTACTTATGAGTTACCAGGGGTATGCATGCCTTACCGGGTCTTACATCCATATGCCAATTTACATGCAAACCTCTCCAATAATTTTTTTTCTTGTGCATTCATGGTGACTACACCATCACCATCTATTGCTTCATCCTCTCACTTTTTCATGCTCGCTTTCTTTTCCTCGTTTTTTTCCATGCTTCTTTTTTACTTGCATCCAACCCTATCATTGATGTCCATATAAAGAAGAATCCATCTACCGGATTATATGGGTCTTCATATGATGTAACCACCAGTTCTATACGAATTCTCTTCACATACATGGTTCATCAATATTGGTCCCACAACTGAAATTAAACATCTACATTCCTCTCGCAGTCAAAGACTTAACTTCTCCAATCCACACCAAGCTAGGCTATGAGTATACCTTCCACCCTCGTACCTACCCAGTTTTTCATTCCACACTTGATGCAACATCCCTTATCTATGCATAAGAGGGATACCTTGTGCTTTTAGCATTGAGGAAATGATATTCTAACCAGGAACCCAAAAGTACTACTAGGGTGTCGGGTACCACCGAACATGCACCCCATAATTAATTCAAAAAACCAGGTACAACAGAACAAGCACAATTATATGCCAACCACGGATCTGATACCAGTTCTTAAGATTTCAATGAGCATCACATAATATTAATATGTGAGAAAAACATAAGCACAATCAATCATTTAAGTATAGACACAATATTTATATGGAAAACCCATAACCAGGAAAAACCACCATAATAGATCTATTATATTTCTTGACCTAAGACCTCTAACTCGAGCCAAGTGAGCTAGCCACCACTCACCTCCAGACCGCTTTACAATGGATCCTCCTCAATCCTTATAAAGTATTCTTTACATGAAATACCATGGGCCACCAATACTATGGAAAAATACCATTGGCCACCAAATACCATGGGACCAAAAAACACATGCTGAGACCTAAGCCATTTGACTCATTCCTGAGTCAAGTTTAACCCTAACAATCAATGCATCTCATCATGATCACGCATGGGATCATACAATAACATCTCATTCACGGGTTATACCTCCATGCAATAGGGTGTGAGTCTCCACACAAATGAATGAGATTGTGTGTCTTCACCAATTTTCTTAGCCTTTGAAAAGTCTTCCAAGAATCAACTTCAATGTAGGCTTAAAATATTCACAGTTTCATTCCAGCTACCAGACTTCACACAGTTGAAGAAGAAAATATTTTACATCACGTTCTCTGTAGATTGGCTCTCGTTCATATTACAATATCGCAACTCTTAGAAGAGAGAGTGACGTCTCATATCTCAACATAAGTTTCTCACATTAAAGTTGCATCTTACACAAGGAATACCACACATGGGCACAACTTGAAATCACAGGTGGAGATACTCTCAACACTGCAAGTGCAAAATGAGAGAATGGATTAAGACACCGAATTCACAGAATGTGTAGATAATTAGAGGATTAATAAGAGACTCTCATAGCTTATGTATCTCTTGGGTGTACAAAATGAATGACTCAATCTTTAGAGGCATTATAAAAACATATTTTTTGATGGTGAAGATCAATACAAATGAAAGTCACAGCTTATAAATTCCAGCATGGAAAGGAATATTATAAAAATAAAACTCTACCTTAATAAATGGTCCTCAACACCCGTGCATGAATGATACTACGTGCAACACTAGAATTACAGTCATCAAAATGATGAAATGTTCCTAACCATTGGTATGGTCTATAATGCGTACAATGAATGCGTGCAAGTTGGGAGAGAAATGCTTGAATTTAGAATGACAAGGAACATGTAGGTGGGATGTATACTAATTATGAATGTGTGTATCAAGGATGGAGGAGAAACACATGCAGAGTTAGACTGACAAGGTAGGAAACCTGAAATAATAATGGCAGGGGGAAGAACGGAGGTCTGGAAAGTAGAATGTCAGGACTTACAATCATACAGACATGAGTTAGGGATGGTATCGCTCTAATACCATTATAAGATGAATAACTCTAGGTTCATTCATTCCATTTCCAAAAACATTTATTTATACATTGATGTGGTGGTTGAGTTTCACCTTCAAACCAACCCTTTCGGTTTCCTAGGTGACTCTTCATGTTCATATTCTACATACAATTTTTACATTAACTATGGAACCATCATATAAGGATTAGGTTTCCAACAAAATCCATGAATTAATGTTGTAGGAGGTTCTCCAATAGCATACAACAGGTTGGAATCTTACTGCACACATTGGTAAGAAATGTAAGGGTTTGATTTACTAAGGGGACTATGGATCAGTGAAGGTAAATACCTTCCTTGTATTGTGTGGTGTAGTTGGAATATTTTACATGGTTTTTATGGCTTAGTGAGATCCATATAGAGATCTGGTTGACATTTTTCAAAGAATAGTGAGTAGAACATGTCGTGGGACAAGAGAGAGAAGCATGTAGGTGTTTCCTTCACCCTAGTGGCCTCATAGATTAGCTTGGGAGTGGTCTCTCAGCAAAAAGAGTATATGTTGGATAAAGTGCCTGTGGTTTGGTGAAAAATATCTCTTACATAGCTAGTTGCTTGGATATTCTTTGTTAATGATAAGTATTCTCTTTGTATCTAATCTGCAATGATTATATATATACGTATGTGATGTTTATGTGTGTAATTGCATGTTGTGTATTGTGTGGTGTAGTTGGAATATTTTGCATGGTTTTTATGGCTTAGTGAGATTCATATAGAGATTTGGTTGACATTTTTCAAAGAACAGTGAGTAGAACATGTCGTGGGATAAGACAGAGAAGCATGTAGGTGTTTCCTTCATCCTAGTGGCCTCATAGATTAGCTTGGGGGTGGTCTCTCAGTAAAAAGAGTATATGTTGGACAAAGTGCCTATGGTTTGGTGAAAAATATCTCTTACATAGCTAGTTGCTTGGATATTCTTGGTTAATGATAAGTATTCTCTTTGTATCTAATCTGCAATGATTATATATATACGTATGTGATGTTTATGTGTGTAATTGCATGTTGTGTTTGTGGATTGAGTTATTTCATATGTGCATTTTTATTTACATATCTGCACATGCATTCTAAAAGTTATGAATTTGTAACTATGGTTATGGGTGAAATTTAGAGCAATTTAATTAACATCCCCTCCAGCTTGTTGGAATGAGGGATGGGGATGTTGCACCTTAGATTAATTTCCATGTATTCCTAGAGACAGTAGAATAGCCCCTGAAACCATAAACACAAGAATAATAATATGAATTGTAAACATATATATTTATGATATTTGAGAGGTGCAAATAAGAAATTTGTTTATTCAAGTAATTATGTAGAAATAATTGAAACAAAATTCTTTGAATTATGCATTTAATAATGTTTTTATAATTGATGATGAAGACAATGATAATGACCAATGTTTATATATGGTCTGATGGTGAAAGGAAATGTCTTATTATTAATAGACATGTCACATTATAATTATTATTTAATAACCAATTAATAATTAACCTAATAACTAATAATAAATAAATTAATATGTATAATAATTGTAATATACTTTTAGGTATATTACAAGTCATCCCTCCTTCAAAATATTGGTCCTTGAAGCTTGTGTAAAAGAAGAGTACTTGACTTGAACTTTGTATTCATTTAATTGGTTGCAACTTCTAGTAGTAAGGATAAATCTTATAAGAGAAATCCTCATCTCTTACAATTGTGATTGAAGTTGAAAAGGGATTCCTGCTTCAAATAATACTACATCGTGTAACAATAAAATCATAAATGAATATTAATATTAATTTATTATTAATTAAAGACTGTATAAAGTCAACATTCATGCCCTTTTATGAAAAGGTGCATGACGAGCTTATGTAAAGCCCAAACCTATGTAACTATTTATCATTTATCATACATTACTTTTACATTACTATTGATCCATTTATGGACCACTTACGGTACTTACATTGGGTTTTCCCGTAAAAACAATATTTTACTGTTCTAGTTGACCTTGGTAGAAATTTCTTGGGTTTCCATAAAATTAGGTCTTTGACCACCTTATCCTTAAATGAAAAAAATAAAAAAAAGTGAAGGCATTCCTCACCACAGTTCAAAATGAAGAAAAACAAACAACACATACGCCTTACAAACATCCCAATTATAATCGCCATTTTGACCAACGACAGGGTCAAAATGAGCATTCACAAAAGAGTTATGTTGAAAGGAAAACAGTTCGACATACTACACAACAATTGAGAAAATCCAATCCCCAAAATGATCTCAGAAGTGCGAGCAAAATAGATCTAGGATGGACCACAACATATACGATGCGACGATTCTCCTAGGGAATCTATAACTCGTATTGTCTTATTTCATCAAGTGTCGCAAAGGATCCAGAGATGACAGTTCAAGCAAAATTAGAAATTGATGTCAATGAAGCTTTGAGGAAAAAACATCCCTTAAGGGGAAGGCAATGTAACAATAAAATAATAAATTAGTATTAATATTAATTTATTATTAAATATAAAGACTATATAAAGTCAATAGTCATGCCCTTTTACGAAAATGTGCATGACGGGCTTATATAAAGCCCAAACCTATGCAAATATTTATTATCTATCATACATTGCATTTTTACATTACTATTGATCCATTTATGGACCACTTACATTACTTACATTGGGTTTTCCTGTAAAAAATATTTTACTATTCCACCGCGATTCACTAATTCTAGAAAAAATTGTTCACATTTTCATTCATTTTTATCCATGCATGGTCTGCATAAGGTTCCACATATAAGAATACCATGACTATGCAACCAATGATTATCACAAGGTTGCTTGCAAGGACACATCTCGAAGCAACCAAAACTGCAATGGTGACCACATCTCGGAAGAATTTTGAACACAAGCACATGACAAGGATGACAATTTGATATCACTTGAGGATTCAAAATATTGGTTTATGAAATGTTTTATGTTTCTTCTTAATCCTTTCTAGTTTAACATCTTCGACATCATCATGATCGTTGTTATTTTCATTGCCTTTATTTTTGTCATTATATTCTTTTGGATCTTCATCTTATTCTTTTGGATTTTCTGTATCTTTAATTTCATTATTGCCATTCTCATCAAACTCTTATTTGGATTCATCTTGCTCTTCCACACTCTGGAATTAATTCTTTTCCTCTACATATTTATTTTATTTGTCATTTATACCATCTTTCTTATAATGGCCTTGACTTTGGCTTGGTCTCTAAACATGTTTTTTTTATAGATTTCACAGTTGCATGGATTGTGACATCAGAATTAAAAATGGCAGTTAGTGCTTATGTTTGATTGACATATTGGAAGTTGAGAAGTGTTTATGTACATTAAATTAGAATTTCTTGGACCCTTTATCTAGCTCATTTCTATTCCTTATGTGTATTTTCTCACATGAGTGACATAATCTTCATTAATTTCTTGTGCATATGTGTATTCATGACTTGTCATCCAATTTGGAGCATTTTATTTGTGTTGGAGACATTTACCACCATACACACTCATTTTGGTCAATTTGTCCTAGTTAAACCACTATCCTAAGTTTTATTGACTTAATTGACATCAGAGGAGCACTAGATGACATCAACAAGATCATACCCATGCCTACCTTCAGTCAAGGAGGCTAACTTAGCCTTCTCCTACATTCGGGGAGGCTAACTAGAGCACTCTGGGGGTGATTTGAGTGTCATTAATGCCCCATATTGATAACTGATGGTTACAATTAGTTAAATAGAGCAGTGAAGGCACCTTTTTTCATTAAATTGATTATTTATTGATTATTTAATGAACTGGAGTCAACAGGGGTGCCTCCAACCACTTCTGATGGTCAGTTACACTTCAGTTAACCTCATCGAGGTTCACTGGAGTCATTGATGCGCTACCACTTGTTGGTTAGCTTGCAGTGACATGTGTCTGAGCTGCTTTCAGTTAGACTCAGTCATTTATTGCACTCTGACTTCAGTTAGGGCTTAGTTGAGTCAATTAGGGTTTTGATCAGTGGTTAACTTGAGTGTTGACTGTGGCTTACATTCAGTTAAGCTAGACTTACTCTTTCAATTCGAATGACCTCCTTGGGAATTCGAATCGTTTTGTCATTCATGCTTGCAGCATGATCATTGTATTGTATTACTCATTCTTTATGTGAACACACATAGCGACTACTCATTTTGTAGCACTATTACACCATTTTCATGTCTTATTGTTATTAATCTCTTATGAGACTATGTTTTAGTCCCTATATTACTGTGACAGATTAATATGGTATCAGAGCTCATGACGGGATGAAGCTCAGATCTCTCAAAAACAAGGTTTTTGACAGATCTTGCATGAAAATTGTGCAATAGCTCAAAAATCCAGCACTGCACCAGAAGCCAAGGCTTACCACTTAATACCCCAAGTAAGGAACTTGTTGATCAAGCTTGCTTGATTGACTATGCTGGGTGTGATGAAATCCTAAAATGTGTAGGATGTCTGACCTTACATTGCCCTTTTTGTTGTGATTTTCAAGTTTTTAACAAGTGAAAGCATTCGCTCTAGTAGATTCAGATGGCTTCATCCGTTGATCTCTTGAATCCGTTCAATTTCCACTCATGGAAAGGATACATGGAGATCCAGCTACGTGCCAGAGGACTCTATAGTGTCACTATGGACACTGAAGAAGAGACTGCTTCTGTGACAGACAAAGCTAGATTCTTGAACAAGAAGGATGAAGCATTCAGATTCTTGTGCCTCTTCCATCTTTTGGGATTGAAGACTCCAAAGGAAATTTGGGACAAATTGGAAACTCTATATGGAAAGTAGGATGATTTGAGAGTTTACCAGCTTGAAAATGAATTGATGTCTCTCCAGCCTTCCAATTTTGAGACCTTGAATGACTTTTTCACAAAGTTCAAGCACATTGTCTTACTGTTGAAGCAATGCAAAGTGGAGAAGGAGGATGATCAACTCATCCTCGCCATACTCTCCAAACTTGGAGCTGATTATTTAGTTTTTGTCTCCACATTCTGTGCGGGGAATCTCACAACCCCTAGATGGAAGATGCCTACACTCAATGCCTTCATTGAGTCGCTAACAAGTGAACATGATAAGCTTGTCCAGATGGGGATCATCAAATCCTCCCATGATCAAGCCCTCCATGTCTCGGGGCCCAAAGCTCTGAAGGGTAAAGGAAATCAGAAGAAGAATCCAAAAACTAAATTCGAAGCTCCTAATCCTAAAGTTGAAAACCAACAGCATGATGAGTTTTCTGGCTCAAAGAAGAACAACGGAAAAGGGCATCATGGAAAGGAAAAAGTCAAGTGTTCATACCGCGGAAAGGGCTTCCACCCTGAACATGCCTGCATGAAGAAGAATCTTGATGAAGCTACCTCTCTCCTTGAGAGAAATCACATCAATATTCCGAAAAGATTTCGGAGGAGAGATCAGGAGGATCAGGAACCATAGCATGAAAGAGGTCATGCCCTCATGGCAAGCACTTCGAAGTCTAAAGAAATATTGATTGATTCTGGCTGTTCGAACCACATGATAGATGAAAGAGACTCCTTCTCATCCTTAGAGACCGACAAATCCATCCCCATCCACATGGGAGATGACTCCACCATCATTTCAGAAGGACAAGGTATGGTTGATCTTGAGAATGGCTATTTTAAAAATGTTTTGTATGTACCGTCTCTAGCATCAAATATCCTTAGTGTCTATCAAATGACACATATAGGAGTGCCTAAGAGAGTATTTTTCAGCACAAATGATGTTGAGATAACAGAACTTGCATCCGGGAAACTTGTTGCTAAACGCCTTGCAAACCATCATGCAAAAACCTATGAGTTTTCCCACTTTGTGGCAGATGCAAAGCCCACCGCACTGCTAACTCATGGAAATGAAGTTAGTAGGCTGTGGCATGAGAGGTTTGGCCATCTCAATTTCAAATATTTGCAGCAATTACAGAAAAAATCCATGGTTGAAGGCCTCTCGGTCATCAAGGAAACCACTGGAATTTGCAAGGGCTGTGTGGTTGGAAAACACCCTAAGCACAAGTTCGATCGGGGGAAGGCAAACCGAGATACATGCATCTTGGGGCTAATACATTCTGATATCAGTCGTCCAATTCCTGTCACATCCATGAATGGATCAAGGTATCTTCTGACTTTTATTGATGATTTTTCAAGGCACACATGGGTTTTCTTTCTCAAAAAGAAGTCTGAAGTAGGTGAAAAATTCACTGAACTGAAGGCCTTGATCGAGAATGCCTCTGGGCTTAAGATCAAGATATTGAGATCTGATAATGATGCGGAGTATGTTAGTAATGATTTTCTGCACATATGCTTCCAAAATGGTATTCAGGTCCAACATTCAATTCCCTACACTCCCCAGCAGAACGGTGTAGTGGAAAGGAAGAATCGGTCTCTCAAGGAGATAACCACCTGTATGTTGGAATCAAAGAAGTTGGCTGAAAATTTGTGAGGTGAATCCATGCATGCTATAGAATACATTCAGAACAAAGTGCCACACTCATCTATGAAAGGGAATACCCCTTTCAAATCATACTTTGGACACAAGCCAGATGTGTCGAACCTGCAGGTGTTTGGGTCCACTGCATGGGCCCGAATTCCACTTGATAAAAGAAGGGCTTTGCAACCACAAATCATAGAATGTCTATTTATTGGGTATCCTGATGAATCAAAAGGTTTCAATCTGGTATATATCAAAACAAAACAGATCATCATCGAAAGGAGTGTCAAGTTCGATGAGCCTCTTCAGGAGGCGGAACTAGTGAAGGAGAAAACTGCTGAATTTCCTTCCTATTCTACTGAATATTTGGATGATGAAATTGGGGGTGATGACCCTGATTTGGATCCTATGATTTCTTATATCAGTGTATAGCAAACATCATATGCTGAATCAGAACCTGAAGTACAAAATCATCTTCCCACATGGTCCCGACAGACACTCTCCTCCGCAGGATATAACATTGGAAATCCAGATGATCCAAGGAGAACCCGGTCTAATTTCCAAAGAGAAGGTATTGCACTCTCTTGTATTGATAATTTACTGTATGAAACTTGTTATTTGATGATTAGTTCAGACCCAAAATCCTACTACCATTCTCGGAAGGATCCGAGATGGCAAGTTGCCATGGATGAAGAGATGAATTCTCTTTAAAAAAACACTACTTGGGAGCTAGTTTCTCTTCCTTCGAGAAGGAAATTGGTTCAATGCAAGTAGGTGTTTTGGACCAAGGGTGCTACTGATGGAAGACACTGAAAATATAAGGTAAGGATGGTGGCAAAAGGTTTGTCCCAGGTCCAAGGTGTGGACTACCATGAGACTTTTTCACCGGTTGCAAAAATGGACTCCATCCGCCTAGTTTTGGCAATTTCAGCATCTAAGCATTGGGAAGTGAATCATATGGATGTTAAGTCATCCTTTCTGCATGGAGATATTCATGAGGAGATATACATGAAGCAGCCTTAGGGATACATCTCTGATCCATCTTTGGTTTTCAAGCTAAAGAAGTCACTATACGGGTTAAAACAGGCCCCGAGAGAGTGGTATTCCAAGATGGATGCCTTCCTTCTCTCGCAAAACTTCCAAAGGTGTAGATCAGATCCAAATGTGTATATACAACAGTATGATGGTAATTTTATTATTATTGTTTTATATGTTGATGACTTACTGATCACAGGTAGCACAGTTGCTTCTATTTCAGCCATCAAAACTGCTCTCCACAATGCATTTGAAATGAGCGATTTGGGGCTCTTAAAACAATTTTTGGGGCTCGAAATTGAGCACAATTCTGATGGGATAATGGTCACTCAGTCCAAATACATATCATACCTATTAGTCAAGTTTAACATGGCTGAATGTAGGCCTACACCATTTCCTTTCCTTTCAGGGACCAGCCTTGAAGAAGGAAAAAGCACACCTCCCATGGACTGCACTATTTATCGACAGCTGATTGGTGGCTTGTTGTATTTGACACATTCTAGGCCTGATATCTGTTATGCTGTGAATTCCATATCAAGATACATGAATCAGCCCCATGATCTTCATTGGAAGGCATCCAAGAGGATCCTCTAGTATATTTAGGGAACCAGGACCTACGACATTCACTATGCTACAGACTCCAAGTTAGAGCTGGTTGGATACACAGATTCCGATTGGGTGGGTGATTCTATTGATCGGAGCCTACTTCCGGATATGTATTCATGTTTGGTGGTGGCCCCATTTGCTGATCTAGCAAAACGCAGGCTGCCATAGCATTATCTTGAGCAGAGGCTGAGTATCGAGGAGCGGTGAATGCTTACATCCAAGCAGTTTGGTTCCAAGGCATTCTTTCAAAGTTTGATCTTGGTAGTACTTTGTCCACTGTCCTATTTTGTGAAAATCAAAGTGCTATTAAGACATCCACAGATCCAGTTACTAGGCAGAGGACCAAGCATGTAGAGATACACATGCACTATATCAGAGAGCTAGTGTATGACAGGACCACCATTCTGCAATACTACCCGACTGATGAACAGATTGTAGACATCTTCACCAAGAAATTTTTAGAAAATAAGTTCACTTACCTCCGTTCACTGTTGGGGGTGATTCCATCAGGGTGATCAGACTACTTTCAGTGTTCAGCTTGAGGGTGGGTTTTTCCCACTGGGTTTTCCCTCTTTTCCTCACTTAGTTTGTTTTTGAGCATTGTTTGAGTTTCAGTATTGTATAGGGTGACCTATGGCCTTAGTTGCCGGGGCCCTAGCATTTTTATGCATTTTATTTTTTCTACTCCTCCTGAGTATAGCTTAAGGGGGGGTGTTGGAGACATTTACCACCATACACACTCATTTTGGTCAATTTGGATTAGTTAAACCACTATCCTAATTTTTATTGACTTAATTGACATCAGAGGAGCATTAGATGACATCAGCAAGATCACACCCATGCCTACCTTCAGTCAAGGAGGCTAACTTAGCCTTCTTCTACATTCAGGGAGGCTAATTGGAGCACTTCAGGGGTGATCTGAGTGTCATTAATGCCCCATATTGCTAATTGATGGTTACAATCAGTTAAACAAAGCAGTGAAGGCACCGTCCTTCATTAAATTGATTATTTATTGATTATTTAATGAACTGGAGTCAACAGGGGCACCTCCAACCACTTCTGATGGTCAGTTACACTTCAGTTAACCTCATCGGGGTTCATTGGAGTCATTGATGTGCTACCACTTATTGGTTAGCTTGCAGTGGCATGTGTCTGAGCTACTTTTAGTTAGAATCAGTCATTTATTACACTTCAACTTCAGTTAGGTCTCAGTTGAGTCAATTAGGGTTTTGATCAGTGGTTAACTTGAGTGTTGATTGTGGCTTACATTCAGTTAAGCTAGACTCACTCATTCAATTCGAATGACCTCCTTGGGAATTCAAATTGATTTGTCATTCATGCTTGCAACATGATCATTGTATTGTATTACTCATTCTTTATGTGAATACACAAAGCGGCTACTCATTTTGTAGCACTATTGCACCATTTTCATGTCTTATTGTTATTAATCTCTTATGAGATTGTGTTTTAGTCCCTAGATTACTGTGACAGATTAATAATTTGAAACGTTGGCTGTTATCCTTTCTTATATTTGAAGGCACAATCCTTTGGTGAATGGGTATATAAGGAGGCAGTTGATATTGTTTTTCTTTTTTTTGTCTTAGGTGTAGTAGTGATCCTTTGGTGAGGGGGAATATAAGGAGGCGGTCAATATAATTTTTATTCTATCCTAGGTGTAATAGTGATCCTTTAGTGAGGTTGAGTATAAGGAGGCAATCAATATTGTTTTTCTTTTACCTTGGGTGTAGTAGCAATTTTGAACTTCCCTATCTCACAATCAAGGTTCACTATTTGATTAATGGATTTTTCCTTTAGAGTTGGATCATTTCAATCTCTTGACTTTAAAGGATCTGTCATGGTTTGATCCTCATCATGTACTTGTATTTCCCTCTTTTTGTTCATATGTGATTCCATGTATTCATTTAATCTTCGTGATCACTTATTTTAACCATGATGACTTCACCATCTTCCTCAACTTAATATTTATCAATCATTTCTTCGTGGTTTGGTTCTTGGCCCGTTTCTTGGTTGTTTTTTTTTTCCTTTTCACCCTTTTGATTAATATCATCATTATTATTAATTTGTTCTTCTTGTAATTGTATGTGCACCTTTTTCACCTATTATTAGAATTGTTCTTCCATTTAGATCTTAGGCCAAAAACAATCTTCACATAAATTGCAGAAGAGAAATAAAGAAGATAATAATTTTCCATTAATGATTATTCACATTACGGGTGAATATATAATACAACATCAATTTAAGAATTCGAATACCTTCTCAAGAATTTGGATATACCAACCTAGACTGACTCTAGATCTAACTAGGGGTGAAAGAATCACCATAAATAGCTAACTAGTGCAACTACAGATCACTAAATCAGTTAATAATCGGTTACACTGAGTTACAATCAATTACAATCAGTTAACAAAATGGTTAGGTGAGAAAAGGCGCCTATGTTCCCATGAATCATGCAAAATGGCGCTAGAGTCACTGGAGGTGATCTAACTGATGGGGATCGGAGTTTAACTAAAGATAATTAATGACCTATTGGGGTGAATTGTTGGACACTACTAGTGGAACTCCGAGTGGGTTCCTATAAAATAGGGATTGATCCATGGAGCTCCAAAATGCATGCAAATAGGTGTAGTAAGTGGCAGTTGTCCATTAGTCATGTCCCCCATGCACTGGTAAAGTGATGAGACCTCCTAAGCTAGGGAAATTAAGCAAATAGACTTTATGTGGTCAAAAGGAGACAAAGGGAGGATTAATAATCCTAACACCCCGCTTTAATCCTAGCTTGGACTATCTGGGCCCTAGTAACTAAGAACAAAGGTCACCCATTACAATCTAAATGCAAAGAATTATTTGTCCATGAAAAATTGAGGGAAAAGGCAAAATTGCATGGGGAAAATCCTTCCTCGAAAATGGACATAATACAGAATTTAAATAAATATCTTCACTTCGACTTTGTTCTTCACTTGAATAAGCTGGATGTACTGCTTCTTGGTGAAAATTTTTGTAGAGTTGTTATAGATGCCAGGATCATGTATCAAATTTTCAATGTTGTGTAGACAAACAACATGAGGAGAAGCCCCTTGTAGCTCATCTTTCGGTGATGAAGGAGAATCATATGAGTGCTCTTTGATGTGACAACATAAAATATCAGATCTAAACATAAAATCAGATATGGAAAAGAGATCAGTGCAATCATCTCCTAACCAAAGAACATCAATGAAATTGGCAGGCACAATTTCTAGTTTAGCTGCATAGTGGTGAACTCGATCATGAACCTTATTTCCAAACTGATGTGAAACCTTTATAATTCTGTAATAGAGATTATTAGGCTCTGATATATCAAAAATTAAGTCATATGCAGAAGCAAGCAACCAAGGTATAGTGGCTCCAACATCCGGTTGAGTTATAGTAGGAATACTAGGTTCAACTAGTCTACAATGACAATTTGGCAAATCCGGTAAGTACAAGGATCTAAAATTTGAAATAATAAAAGTTATATCAGACCCAAATGTTTGTAACAGAAGAAACTTATATCTAGTGATAAGGAAAACCAATCAATTATACAAATCAAGGACATGATAACAACTTTCACCAGTGATACAATATAGGAAACTATGGATTTGACAAGTTTTCAATCTAAGGAGTTTGGGAGTTGTAGGGTATTCCTAGTATCAAATGGATGGCACAGAGGTGTCACAACATGCATATCAGCTTGCAAATATTCTTCTAAATCAGAGAAAGAATAATCCGAATGGAGTTTGAAGGATTCGAATGAAGACAAGTCATAAACTAGTGGTAAAAAGCTAGTATTGAGAGGAGATGGCTCTGGGATACTAATAGGTATTTTTTCAAGGGGAGGGAAATAGATTTCTCATTCTGATATATCAGAAAGAGTATCAAAATTAGAGACATCAGAAACATACTTTATTCTAGAAACCAATGCATGACAATGATTACCTTTGAATTGCATAGTGTTACAGTGCTCCTGGGGATCAACAAATTTTTCCTTTCTTGCAAAAACCGTCACATTAATGTTGTTTCTTTCGAGCAACTGAGTCATGATGTAAATTTTCTTTTTAAAGAAAGAGTTTTCATTGTGAGAATATTTTTTGCAATAGGTAGACTGATATAATCCTTTCTTGTTTCTCTTCTTCTTTAAATTCGAACCTTCATCAGTAGAGTTAGAACCTTCGTCTTTGGAGTCTGACTTTGTCTTTTTCTCCTTCACTTTTAGCTTTCCTTTGGACTTGAGATTCGTTCTTTCAAGAGCAGAAAGCATATGATCCTTTGAGGTTTTAAGAGTCCCCATTTAAATCAGCTTGATCTTCTCTTGTCTGAGAGAATCTATGACTGCATCCAAGGATGACATCCTCCAATTTCAAACTACAATTTTAGTAGCATAGAATGTTGACAAAAAAACTGAGTATTTCGGACCCAGTTTTGATAGAATGGAGAGGATTAACTGATATTCTCCCTTCATAATATCACACTGTTGTGTTGCTGCTGAGAGAACTGAATACCTGCACAAAACTAGAAAGACAATTTTTGTTTAGCCTGACCATGCTCTGATACCATATTATAATTGTTGTGCCACTTAGATCTTGGGCCAAAAACAATCTTCACATAAATTGCACAAGATAAATAAAGAAGAGAATAATTTTCCATTAATGATTATTCACATTATGGGTGAATATATAATACAACATCAATTGAAGAATTCGAATACCTTCTCAGGAAGTTGGATATATCAACCTAGACTGACTCTAGAGCTAACTAGGAGTGAAAGAATCACCATAAATAGTGAAATAGTGCAACTACAAATCACTAAATCAGTTAATAACCAGTTACAATCAGTTAACTGAATGGTTAGGTGAGCAAAGGTGCCTATGTTCCCATGAATCATGCAAAGTAGCACTAGAGTCACTAGAGGTGATCTAATTGATGGGGACCAGAGTTTAACTGAAGGTAATTAATGACCTACTGGGGTGAACTGTTGGAACCTACTGGTGGAACTCTGAGTGGGTTCCTATAAAATAGGGATTGATCCTTGGAGCTCCAAAATGCATGCAAACAAGTGAAGCAAGTGGTAGTTATCCATTAGTCATGTCCCCCATGCACTAGGAAAGTGATGAGACCTCCTAAGCTAGGGAAATTAAGAAAATATACAATATGTGGTCAAAAAGAGACAAAGAGAGGATTAATAATCCTAACACCTATGTTAGTATTTCTTCAAGGTCTAATTTTATTTTCATTTCTTACACTATTTTATTTCTTCCTTAAATCTTATCAATACTTTCATCAAATGACAAAGACATGGTAATTCTAATTATAAAAGAATATTCAAAGATGAATGGAATTTATGGAAGAATTAACCATTAAAAAAAAATTATTAAAAGATTTAAAATAATAATTATTAAATTTTTAGGGAGAAAAAGGGATCTAATAATAATAATTATATATTTTTAAATCGGTGAAATTTAGGGTTTTAAACCCTAGGTGAATGGTGATAATGGTTGGGAGGGAGTTTAAGGGAATCATAGGAATCCAAGGAAAGGAGTGTCAAGTAGTGGATGGATTGTGGAGATTGATGTGCAAGGTGGAAGGAGGGAGTAGCTACATGCAATGGCGTTAGAAAGGTGTTGAGGTGTGACACGTTGGAAGGAGATGGGATGAAGTGCATATGAGAGGTGTGAGCAAGGATTTGTGGAGGAAGGAAGGTAGGCATAGTGCGTGGGATGGAAATTGGATGATACGTGAGAGTTGGTGAAATGAGGGAGGGAGTAGGGCACATAGTAGAGGGGGAAAGACGTGGAGTGTATGGATTAGAGGAGTGCACAGAGTTGAAAGAGGCACAACGAGGAGGTATCTTAGGGAGTGGTGAAGATGGAGAGAACGTGTGGGATGGGATGGAGTGTAAGGAGGTAGCGTGGGGAGATGGGAGTGAAGTGTGGATGTGTGGGAATAAGACGAATGAAGCGGAGGATAAGGGAATGAAGAGGCATAGATATGGAGTATGCAGTGCATGGAGGAATGCGTGAGGGGGTGAGGAAGCATAGATATTGTGAGCTAGAGGGTGTGCAGGGATGTGAGTGTAGGGGAGTGGGAGTGGGAGTGGGAGTGGGAGTGGGAGTGGGAGTTGATGAGAGGAATGAGAGGAAATGAGTGCATATAGATTGGAGGATAATGGAGAACATGGATCTATTGAGAATTATTTCAAATTTTTATTTAATAATGATTTTATAATGGATCATGAATACAATAATAATGGTCAATGTTTATGCACGACCTAATAGTGAGATTTATTTTTATTAATAGATATGTCACATTATAATCAATATTTAATAACAAATTAATAATTAACTTAATAATTAATAATAAATATAGTAATATGTATAATAGTTATAATAGACTTTTAGGTATATTACAATAATACTACATACTGGTAAAACAACAAAAATAATTATAGAGCAAACAATATTTACAGATGTACATAACTGTGAAATATCAATGACAAACGATACTTACTAAACAATGCAAATGCAAATGATTATATGGAAGGACATATAAAATATGATTAGCTATAAGAGGCATAAACCTTTGGAGATAAATTATTATTGCATTCAAACCATAATTATGTTTTTCCATCATATTACCCTAAAGAGGATACCTTCAATTTAAAGATGTAATTTAAGGTGGAACTTTAAAATCCCTAAATATTGACTGGAATAATAATGTTAATCACATAAATTAAAAGTTGTGCAAAGCAAAGACACAAAAGAAAAGTTTACAATATTTCTATACAATGCAATTTTGATATTGCAAATGCAAACCGTCAATACAAATTAAAACCAGAATGCATACCTCCCTAGTCTACAATGATGACCTATTGAAGCCTAGTAATGCATAAGGTTTCTAGAACTTTTGTTCGTGCAATGGACCTAAAAATACATAATTCAATTTTCATTTTTATTTCATATGTCATCAAGGTCAATTAGTGACATTGTCCTATGCAATCTTGGATCATACTGGAGGAAGTGTTACCAAAAATTAAATCCAGTTCAATACCGTGATATGGGAGATTAAGTTACATACCCCTCGTTTTGCAATAAAATCTTGCATCCATATATACCTGATTTGTTTACTCTCACTTATTTTTATAGATCAACATAAAATTTAACCTTTCCTTATCATGTCTTAAGGAAGAGCTATCCTTTAGTCTAGACGTAAGGATTTTTGTGTTAAATGAAGCCCTTTAAATATTGCAAATAATTTTTGTTTAAAATTGGATTAAGTTGTATTATACTAGTAAATAACTAAGCAAGGTGTCCTAGATTTGTGACTTAATTTCTTCAAATAACAGTAGGAGAACGAGGTTGTTGTTTTAAGGATTAATTGGTTGGTATAACATCATAGATATATCTAAAAGGGGATCTACCAAGCACCCGAAGGGATCAAATCTCTCAAGGTACAAATCCTTTTTTTAGAGTGGAAAAGTGTAATCTAATTTTTATGGTTTTATTTTATCTAATTTATGTTGTTATATATATATATGCAATTCTAAATAATTTAAATTTAATTTAAGTCGACAAGTTATTTTTAATAACATTTTATTATTTTTTATAAAAGACACGTGTCAACTCTAGGATGATCACGGAAGGATTTACACATCTCTCCCCTACTGGGCCGTAGAATGCACATCTTCAATGCAATAACAATAATGTTATCATGATTCAACATAAATAACCTACCATGAAATGTTAATTGATTAATGAAAAATAATTTTACAATTAGTATACCTATATGACGATTACACTGCCCCAAGTCATATGGGTCCCTCAACATTGACAAATGTTGTGGTATGCATTTATGACGGTAAATGAGGAGAGTATCATTCTCAATAGTTGCATAAGCGACTAGGATAAAAGACAACTAAAAATACCTGTATAAGCCTCGTTTCCTACAACCAAAACACCTCGTATAATCCCTGTAGTAGCAATGTATAAGCCTCATTTCCTACCTCCAATCTCAAAACTTCAGAGATTAATGTGAATATTTATTCGATCCTAAACTTACCCTCAACTTTGCAGTTACTTTAAATGAGGTACCCAGTGTAATGAAATCGTCTCTTCCTAGAGGCTCTCTCTGAACTCCCTCATGGTTGATTCATCAAAAATCGATTTGTGTATAACGTAATTGCTCAGTTCTTGCAATTCTATTATCCACTAATTTGAGTTTACATAGTCATGAGGGTTTACACTTTATTTATGCTATGAATTATAAACTCTGAGTTGTTTGGCTCAATTTTTTTTTCTTTTGGTTGGGGTTTTGAGCATGCACTATAGTGACAAGGTTTACTAGTTTTGATACCAATATTGGTTATTACAATATGGTTATCTCTCATATTCATGTTCAAGGAAATGGGTCATATACTTTTGTTGCCATTGTTTTGAATTGTTACTGCTTTCTCAGGGTAATATTTCTTCCCCTCCTTGTAGTATTTATATACTCCTATCAAGTTGCATGGTATTTTCATGTCCCAAATTTTGCATTGGGTCACAATGGCCTAATCACATTTTCCATATTCATGAGAGTTTTTCAAATTCATGCTAAGGGTCAAATAATTGCCACGGAGGAAAATTACTAGTTTCCTAGGTTGGGGGTGGAAGCTTTGAGATTTGGGATAAGGGGGACAAAAAATGATGTTTGAACATTAGAATGGAATAAATATTTAATAAAGTAGATAAATAAATAAATACAAGGGAAAATCAAAGTGGCAATTGATCATGAAGACACATGGAGGATGTGGGACCCACACAAGCTAGATTTTCTATGCCACATGGCATCCTCCTCTTGTCATTTCGAATCCATAAGAAGCCCAAGGGTCTTGGGATGAGTTGGAAGTTCAATACTTGGCATGAATCAATTAATATCAAATTGGAGTAGAAGAGTAACTCCCATGGAAGAGGAAGAGGCATTTTGGAGCTAGTGAGACACTTGGGCTAGATTCCCTAGCTCTAAGACAACAATGATGAAGATGCTATGACACCTATGACACAAATCAGATCTAAAGGCTGAAATATGACATATATGACATGTTAGGGACAAAAATAGCTCCAATAGTGTGCTAAAGGGAGTTAGGGTAGCTAATATGCTTCCACATGTGATTTGGTGGAAGTGGGAGACTAGGAATTGTTGTAGAAGTGGCATTCTTTGGAATATCTTTCGAACTAGAGTTGGAATGAATCTATTGGAAGGAATTCGACCCATAGAGAGCTTGGAAATTTTATAAATTTTAAGAACAAAGAATGAAGGTGGATTTCGATCATTTTATAATTTGTATTTGTGAAGAGAGAGAGCTAGTGGAAAACTAGTCTTCTTGCCTTATCCAATTTCGAGGGTGAAAAGATTCCCATCCAAGTTGGTGTGTGGAAATGCCATTCAGGTATTTCATGGAGATTTAATGGATTAATAAGTTACAGTTTCAATATACAGGGAAGCTCGTGGACACTTCAATATCATCTTGTTCTTTCATCTATTCCAAGTTTTCTCATCATATTCTTGCTTTATGGATTGAGGCACACTTGGTGAGCTACTGATCTCTTTGGGGAAGCTTATAATGCCCCATAATTTTATGTTCTGATTTACATGATCTGTAGTTCAATTTTATAAGACTCTTAGGTCAAAATACCAAAACATTTCATGTAAAAATGTTAAACAATGAAGAAATAGTGCCATTTCCCCACTACCTTGTTGTGAACTAATGCAATGTTGATAGATTGAAATAGATAAGTAAAATACCGATGGTTTATGGATGAATGGACTTTTATTGATGTATTATATGAGTTTAATGTTCAGTAAATAAGAATTTGGAGTCATTTTTTTGAGTTTCATAGAATTTGGAGAAGATTGCCTTTCATTTCCCCCAAGGTTGAAACTATTCTTTTTGCATATGATTTAAGGGAGTTACAAAAGACATTAAAAGTTGAATGGGGATGCATATGAGTTAATGTTGATGCCATTTATATTTCCCATTATTCCATTCAGAAATTTGAGTTGTATTGAGTGCATTTGGAAAGTAATTTTCATCATCTACCCCTAGAGGATTTGAACCATAAGTTGCTCGTAAAACTCCATACATTGACCAGATTTCCAAAGTGAGTTTCAGAAGTAATTTTATGGTTTAAATACACCTACAAACACCATTTTATGTATTAATATATGTAATACACCTTATAGTATAATTTGAGAGCATTTGGAGCTATTTGGATCCATCTACCATTGGGGGTTTGAGCCTCAAAATTACTAGTAAATTCCCTAAGTTCTCTTGGATACCTATTCAACCACAAAACCACATATAATGATGAAAATATAATTTAATTAATTTATTATAACATATCCAAGTCTCATATACCAAAAATTATTGGAGTTTTTACAATGTTTGGAAGAGATTTGTTCCATGACCTAGGGGGGATTTCCACCTCCCAAATTGACTAGTCTTGTCCCAAAACTTCTTCCCTTGAAAATTGAAAACCATGGTTGGTATATCAGTTTATTATATGTCTGATATATGTGTTAATGTGTCCCATCACCCCTCATTACCTTCCTCACCAAGTTTTAGATTAATTAGAGGAGTTTGGAATCAGTTGTATCCTTATACCTGGAGTTGTAAGTTGGCGAATTTGAGCACATTGGGAAAATTATTCACAAGGAAAATTACAGTGGTATAAGAGAATGATATTGGCACCTGATGTGGTCTGATATTTATGAGGACAATAATTCAGGGACCACCATTATATTTTGAAACCAAAAGTACTTTTGTTGAAGAGGAAAAAAAAAGTAGGAGAAGAAGGTAATTTTTTGAGGAAACTATGACTAGGGATGAAAAGGGAACCTCATATGATGGAGAGGAGAATATAAAAATCATGGAACCTATATTTTAATACATGAAAAATAATCTTATGAAAGGATTCGAATTGTTGGCTATCCAACTTTGGAGAAAATGTATTGATCTTAAGAAAACCAAGAGGGAAAATGCATCAGCTTGCTTGAAGGAGCAAAAGGATGAAACCCATGAACCACCTAGTTTTGAAATAGGTGAAGTAGAAGAAGTAGTACCTGAAGAGGATCAAAATTCACCCCCAAGTGACTCTGAAAAATATGAAGAGACATCACATGAGTATGAAGAAGTTTCTATTGAAAATATTGAAGATCATTTCGAGACACATTTTACCTTGGAAATTAAACAAAGAGAATCTACTGATGGATGCTTGAACTATGAAGGAGTACCTAATGATGGTTGCTTACACCTCTATATTGGTGACATAGAGATCACTTTTAAAAGTGTTTCTACAAGACAACCTTCCATTAAACATGAAAATGAATACCTTGTAGTAATTGAAGAAGAATGTGGAGAACCTCCTACAATAAACAATCAAAATGCACGATATAACATAAATATTGGAGCACAAAAGAGATTTTATTGATCGCAGCCACTTCGAGGGGGAAACCTCCTTTGAGCAAGCTCAATACAAAATAAATCTTCGATGCTTTCATTAGCCTCAACACATACTTATATACTAAGTCTAATCTAAACAACTATTACCCCCCATGAATGTGGGATAATGCACCATAATAACTAGACAACTTAACAACTATTACTTACTCCCCATGAATGTGGGATAATACAACATACTGATGGGACAACTTATAAAGCATAAGCATCCGATAAAATATACTAACAAAATAAAGAGGAGAGTTGACACGGGTTCTTAACATCCCCTCCCTCTTAAAAAAAAGCTTTGTCCTCAAAACTTTAGATGTGGAAAATGTTGCTGAATCTGAAGGAGCGGTTCCCATGTAGCATCCTCTGGTTGCATGTTGTGCCACTGAATTAAGACCTCTGTGACGGAATGAGAGCGAAGCTGACAAGTGCGCTTATTAAGGATGGCCTTCGGATATGAAATGATGGATCCTTCATTATCCCGTTCTGGTACAACAATTTGTTCTTTGATGTTGGTGCCAATAACTTGCTGAATGCAAGAAGGAGGAAGTGCCAATTTATAAGCAACAAACCCAATCTTCTGAAGAACTGTATATGGACTAGAGATATTTGGAGCGAACATTTGATTCCCTTTGAGTTTCAAGGAGGATTTCTTGTAAGGCTACAGACGAAGAAAAACCATGTCACCGACTTGAAAAGTGTGCTCAGAACGGTGCTGATTGGCTTGGTGTTTCATGCGGGTTCTAGCCATGTGAAGATTTCCCTGCAGAATGTGAATAATCTGATGTTGGTTTCGAACAACCATGTCAACTGCCTGAACTGGTGAACTACTGGGGGTGTATGGAAGGAGTAGTGGAGGTATGTGACCATAAATTGCTTCATATGGAGTAATTTGAGATGCAGTATGGTAGGAAGTATTGTAACACCATTTAGCGAGAGGGAGCCACTTTTCCCACAGATGTTGTTCTTTAGAGGTGAAACAATGAAGATAAGTTCCCCAATAGTTGTTGATGACTTCATTTGGACCATCTATCAGTGGGTGATAAACTAAACTCATATTCATTTTGGTATCAGTAAGGAGAAAATAACTTGTGAAAGTTGTGTTGCGGTCTGAGACAATGGAAGAAGGGATTCCATGAAGAAGGAATATCTTGTCCATGAAAATTTGTGCGATTGAGGAGGTGGTATATGGAGGGCCGAGAGCACAAAAATGATGATATTTGGAGAGCCAATCAACCACAACCAATATTATAGTCTTCCCTCCATATTTAGGGAGC
This sequence comes from Pseudotsuga menziesii, assembly GCA_001517045.1. Classification (NCBI taxonomy): domain Eukaryota; kingdom Viridiplantae; phylum Streptophyta; class Pinopsida; order Pinales; family Pinaceae; genus Pseudotsuga; species Pseudotsuga menziesii. Next base: position 469,608 of record LPNX010370931.1, on the reverse strand, counting down.
CCTTGAATGAAATCCATCGAAATATATGTCCAAATCCTTGTAGGGATGGGAAAAGGTTCGAGCATTCCGGAAATGATTGTAGTTTCACCTTGGTGGTGCTGAGAAGGAGCACATTCGGAAACCATATGTTGAATTTCTCATTGCATTCCCTTCCAAAAGAAGTGACATCATGCCCTCTCATATATTTTCATGAACCTAAAGTGGCCTACCAATGGAGAAGCATGGAGTTCATAAAAGACTGCATGTTTAATATATGTGCTCTGGGAAAGCACCAGATGACCCTTGTATCTCAGAGAAGAGCCATCCCAAAAGAAATGCGGTACCACAGAAGGGTTACTGGCCAACGGTTGGATGATTTCAGATAATGAGGAGTCATTGACATAGCCTTACTGAACAGAGTGTAACCAAGTTGGAATAGGAATATCAATAGCTGAAAGAGAGACAGGGGCATCAAATGTGTGGGAAAGAGTATCCACCACACGATTGTCCTTAGCCTTCTTGTAATTGATCTCATAGTCATAACCCTTGAGTTTGCTAAACCATTTCTGTTGTGTTGGGGATGGACCCGTTGTTCCAAGAAATATTTCAGACTTTGGTGATTAGTCTTGATGCAGCAAGGATTCCCTAATAGGTATGGCCACCACTTTTGTACTATGTGCAAAATAGTCATCATTTCCTTCTCATATGTGGAGGTGGATAAATGCTTTCCAAGAAGAGATTTACCAGTGAATGCCATGGATGTTCATCTTGAAAGAGGACAACACCAAGTCCATTGTCGCAAGCATCACTCTCAAGAGTGAAGGGCTTGGAAAAATCAGGCATCTGAAGGGTGCATCAGAATGAAAGATCCAAGGGAGTATTTGAGACTGCCGAAGGTTGCATCTGAATGAAATGGAGCTGAGTGATGACACCATGTGAATTCTTCTTAATGATCATTTCCATGCAATGTGAACTGATGATGCTGAGAGACCCTGGTTGTAAGCCATTGAATGTGTGTTTTTTCCCATTGACTAAAAAATGCATCCACAGTTCAGCAAAATCCCATAAGATGGGTCCAAGTGTGTGTAACCATTGAGGTCCTGAAATCATAGAACAACCTCCTAGGGGTATGGAAAACATGTTAGAGTACAAGTTATAATATCCAATAGAGATACACACACTGCGACACTTTCCTTTGCAAGGTAAGGTGCTCCAATTGGCAACCATGACTTTAAAGTTGGAGAAATGAAGGAAAAAACAATCAACTTGTTTAGCAATCTGAGGGTCAATAGGTGGCTGCGAAATGTCGACCTGATCATCTACTGGAACCTGAGTAGCGTCACAAATTTCAAGTGCAGGCAGAGAAGCCACATCCAAGAAATAGGGCTTGTATTCAGTACATTGATGTCCTTGGGTGAATTTATCATCACAATTATAACAAAGTCCTTTTTCCCTATGTGTCCGCATCTCAACTTCAGACAAATGCTTGATAGGAGTGGTTCTAGGAGTCAAAGGGATTGGATGTATTTGGGGAACCATATTTTTGAATGGAACAAAACTGGATTTGGGGCATTGCTGAGCCCTAATCTTGTCCTCCACCAACTTAGCCAACCCTAGGATTTCCATCATTGTGTTGGGACAGAACATTGTAACGTCAGATCGGATTTTATCCTTAAGACCACTGATAAAACAACTCTTGTAGAATGCATCAGAAAATCCTTCTGTGTGCTTGACTAAGTTCTCAAATTCTGTCTGATACTCTCTCACAATTCCAGTCTAGTGAAGTTTGGTGAGTGCTCCTGTGAATTCATCAAAACCACTATGGCCAAATCGATGCAAAAGGAGTTGGAAAAAATCTGTCCATTGGGGCTCTTCATGATCCTTGATGTACCAACAGAACCATTGAAGGGATTCACATTCCAAATGAAATGATGCAATTGGGACTTTGGTGACATCAAAAGTGTTATGTATATTAAAGTATTATTCTGCCTTGTGTATCCATCCACTTGGATCATCACCATTGAAGTGAGGGAATTCAATCTTCACCCACAAAAGTTGTTGGAAGCAGAAAACGCAGTGCCTGCAGAAGACTCAGGCTGTTACCGGTTGCTCATGGCTAAATACTGAAGATGGAGGTCGATAAATCTTTGATCCAGATCTTCGAGTTTGGTCTTGAGGGTGACAAGTTCTTCTTCCACTTGTCTATTTGCTCCTGCACGGGTGACAACCATAAGCAAGATTTTTTTTTAAATTTTTTATCAGAAATGGGTGGAAAAACAAAAGCAGAGAGGGTTTTAGAAAAGGAAAATTTTGAGTTGGGAAAAACGCAAGTGGGTAACTGGGTTGTGGACACTTTGTGAGGGACAAGGAAATGAAAAATGTGAACTTTAGAAGCGGGGTGAAAGAAGGAGATGAAATTTCGGGCTTCGGGAAGTGGACTTGGGATAGGGTCCTCAACAAATGAAATATGTAAAATGGAATGACATGGGTTACAATGAATTTTCAAGGGAAACGAAGCTAAATCAAGGAATATATGGCTGAAAAATAGAATTATTATTATTATTTTATTTTTTTAAATTTTTTCTGAAGAATGATCTGTGGCGGTGCTAGAAAGGTGTGCTTTCTCAACTTGAATTGGAGTAAATGATCTGTGACAATTCTGGAATTCTGCGTGTTATCAATTGTAAATAGATATGGACCCCAGATATATTCAGCTTCCTAATGGTTCAAAGGTAGTCACTTGGCCACCAAGGCTGTCTCAGGCTTGAGTATTGGGGCAGTACCCCTCACTTCACGGCGCAGGTAAAACTGCTAACCGCTTGGCAAAAAATGACATCTCTTTGGTTTTCTTCATAGATGGGAATCTAGTCAATATGGTGGGGGTCGTTGCCTTTTTTCGCTTGGCAGGTCCTCTAAATGGCTAGCTACTTCGGGGTTCCTGTGGTACTCCTCACAATGACTTTTAGGGTTATGCCCAAGTACTTCCCACAATTAAGTGGATAAGGTTTATTCTCTGATCCAAATGAAAAATACCGCTGCAAGAAGAAGAACTACTGCAATAATCACAGTGCCAGAAAAAATGTGGCAGAAATTCCACCCAATGCTCAAAACCCATAATTAGAGCTAGGGTTTTGAGATGAAACTTTTAAAATGAGAATAACCCGATCTATATTGCTTAGAATCACTATTATAGCCTGTTTTTGGAACTGGAACAACCACTCTGCTTCTACCTACGAGATCGGAATAGAAATCTGGGCACCCAGTCAAAAGATTTTCGCTCTGCAATTTTAGCGGTCGTCATCGAAATTCTGAAAAATTGCTGATTTTAAATCTGTGATATCTCCACTTTTAGAACTCCAAATGAGATTATTTGTTTTTTGAAACTGTGTATGTTTGAAAGAGAAATTCAGATATGCAACTTTTGTTTCTTGAATCTTCACAAAAAGTTTCAAAAATGGATGTGAAAGTCGCCACCCAATTTTTCCCCCCTTTTTTTATCAAAAAGAAGAAAAAAAATACCACTTGTGCTAAGGAAAGTGCTCTAATACTAGATGTGGAGAACCTCCTGCAATGAACAATCAAAATGGCGATATAATAGAAATATTGGAGCACAAAAGAGATTTTATTGATCGCGGGCCACTTCGAGGGGGAAACCTCCTTTGAGCAAGCTCAATACAAAATAACTCTTCGATGCTTTCATTAGCCTCAACAAATACTTATATACTAAGTCTAATCTAAACAACTATTACCCCCCATGAATGTGGGATAATGCAACATAATAACTAGACAACTTAACAACTATTTCTTACTTCGCATGAATGTGGGAGAATACAACATACTGATGGGAAGGCTTACAAAGCATATGCGTCCGATAAAATATACTAACAAAATAAAGAGGAGGCTTGACACGGGTTCTTAACAAAGAAACGATATTAACTTCTCCATCATCACTTGAGCTTCATGAAGTTGGTCCAAGCAAGAAGGAAGAAGATGAGGAGGTCCATTTGCAAGAGCCTCATTTTCTTTAAGGGTACTTAAATATGAATGAAAATAATATCCAAGAGTCCCTTAGCGTACTCCATGACACTCAAGAATTAGTTTCAAATTCTTGTTGGAGAGATACTTCATTGGAGGAAACATCCTTCCTTGAAGACATGGAGAATATTCAAAGAGAAATGTACCACATCAAAGGTAATTTCATGTCTTTGATTTTTGGTAGAAACCATTTGTTTGAGCTTAATGAATTGTTACATGATGCATACTTGTAGAATAATGAGGATAATCATAAACTCACAATTCAAAATGAGCAACTTCTTAAAAAGTTGCAAGATACTTGTTTTTCCTCCTATGTTTTAGATTGTTAAATTGTAGATTGTTTGGAGGATTCACATGACATGGTGGATCATGAGAAATGTGTAAATTTGAATGTGCTTTATTTGTTTGAATATGAACTTGAAGAGATCCAAACACTTGATGTGGTGGAAGAGGAACTTGAATTGTCTCCTAATGAAGGTTATGCAATTTTTAAAGAAGAGCATGATTCCTTTACATTGGAACCAATCCATGACAAAGGTTTCACACTTTTGAAGGAGCTGCATGATACTACCCATATGGATCCTTCCCATGATGAAACTTATGTACTTTTTGATCATTTGGGTGAGTTAGTTCATTCTCCTACATCCTACAATTCCATGTTTGAAGCATTAGTCTCAATGAAGTATGGGTGAAAGAGTTATTTTTTATGGTGCCACATGAGGAGTATAGAACTCCTAGATTTATTTTTTATGATGACATGGTTGGAGCACATTATTATTCACATTTGCAGCAGCATCCTTTGTTACTTTATGATGATGCACATATACATCGATGCACCTATGATATGCATTTGAGTCACTTGAAAACTCATCATTTTTCTTGCTCAACACTTGGTTCATTTGATGTTGGAGGAACTTTATCCAACACTGGGGTGAATAGATTTATGATTGGAGAACATTTTTGTTGCCAACCACATACTTTTTTATATCTTTATGATTCTCTCATTCATGGATGTATCGGTGAGCCTTCTTTGAGTCATTTGAAGTATCCCTTTTTTTTTCTCATTATTTGGTTCAGATTTGAGTGGAAATTCTTCATTCACTTCTTTGATGAAAGAATACATGGCTGAATATTTTAATGCATATCACATCATTTGGAGTAGAATTATAGGACATGTGTTAGATTTTGTCATTCAAGCTAGCATTATGTTAGGATCTTTAATTGAGAGAATAACAAGTACAACAATCAAACACAAGAGACAATGAACACAATGTTTTTCGTCGGGGAAACCATAAATGGAGAAAAACCCTCAACTTCCTCAGAGATAGAATTAGCACCAAAAGTAAAACCCCAAAACAGTAAGATGATGTCCCGACAGCAGTAGCCTCTTTCTTTCTAGCCCCAGCAAATTCTTCTCTCTCAGCTATGCGCTACAACTGAGTGTGAGTGAGTGCGTGATAAATAGAGAGGCTCACTCTCTATTTATACTAATTCCTGACTTGACAATAACTCACTAGGGCCGACTTCTCTAGGAGAGTCTAATAACCCTAGGGCCCCAGAACTACGAGGACTTTAACCCTTGAACAATAGGAGGGTTACCCACAATGACTTGACATGACTTGTTTACATTATAGAACCTCCCAATAGGAACATCGGGGCATGACATAACTCAATTACATTATAGATACTTCCTGGAATAAACATCGGGGTACACTACATGAAATATACAAGTTAATACATTCCAAAGTTACATATACATCAACAACACGATATCCTCACCTATGTCATTGGAGAAGATTTGATTGGTCACTTGAAACTTGCATGCACTTGGAAAATGGCGGTCTACTTACTTGGAGGTATAAGCACTTTCATGATTTTTTGATGAGGCACCTTCTTCATGTGCATTTTTATTATGTTGTTATGTACTTTGATGATATATATTATGTACTCATGATGTTTGGAAGAATGAAAACAAGAAATCGGATCACAGAATTCTCTTTCCTAATGGTATGGGTTGGAGAGAACTCTTAATTGTTGGAGTGCAATACAAGCAATGGGACCCCGGGATAGTTTTTAGTCCCATTGATTTTAATTTTTTTGGGAAACAAGCAATATGGGAGATGTATTACCGACTTAATAAAGTGATTTTAATAGGATTAGTGCAGCAGCAGGCATGGTAGTTCCTCTCTAAAATCTTCATGGAATCTCAAAGAATCAAAGTTGGGCAACTTGGTGGCAACTTCAAAGAATCATACAGAAAGCAGGTTCTTCAACACCCATGTTTGAAATTACTTGCAAACAAGAAATATTGGGAAGGGAGGATTTTTCATGTCCAAAATTTTTCATTGGGTCACAATGGCATAATTACATTTTCCATATTCATGGGAGTTTGTCAAATTGATGCTAAGGGTCAATTAATTTCCAAGGAGGAAAATTACTAGTTTCCTAGGTTGGGGGTGGAAGCTTTTGGGTTTGGAATAAGGGGGGAAATAAATGATGTTTGAACATTAGAATGGAATAAATATTTAATAAAGGATATAAATAAATAAACACAAGGGAAAATCAAAATGGCAATTGATCATGAAGACACATGGAGGATGTGGGACCCACACAAGCTAGATTTTCTATGCCACATGGCATCCTCCTCTTGTCATTTCGAATCCATAAGAAACCCAAGGGTATTGGGATGATTTGGAAGGTCAATATACTTGTAATGAATCAATTAATGTCAAATTGGAGTGGAAGAGTAACTCCCATGGAAGAGGAAGAGACATTTTGGAGCTAGTGAGACAATTGGACTAGATTCCCTAGATCTATGACAACAATGATGAAGATGCTATGACACAAATCAGATATGAAGGATGAAATCTGACATATATGATATGTCAGGGATAAAAATATCTCCAAAATGGCACTCAATGGATTTATGGCATCTAAGATTCTTCCACATGTGATTTGGTGGAAGTGGTAGACTAGGAATTGTTGTACAAGTGGCATTCTTTGGAATCTCTTCCCAACTAGGGTTGGAATACATATCTTGGAAGGAATTCGAGCCATAGAGAGCTTGGAAAATTTATAAATTTCAATAAAAAATAATCAAGGTGAGTTTTTATCATTTGATAATTTTCATTTGTGAAGAGAGAGAGCTAGTGGAAAACTAGTCTTCTTGCCTTAGCCAATTTCGAGGGTGAAAGATTCCCATACAAGTTGGTGTGTGGAAAGGCCATTCAGGTATTTCATGGGAATTTAATGGAGTCATAAGTTATAGGTGAAACCTACAGGTATTCTCATGAACACTTCAATATCATCTTACTCTTTCATCGATTCCAAGTTTTCTCATCATATTCTTGCTCTATGGATTGAGGCGCACTCGGTGAGCTATTGATCTATTTGGAAGAGCTTATAATGCCCAATTATTTTATGTTATGATGTAAATGATATGTATTTAAATTTCATAATACTCTCAGGTATAAATACCAAAATATTTCATGTGAAAATGTTAAACAATGAAGAAACAATGCCATTTCCCCACTACCTTGTTGTGAACCAATGTAATGTTGATAGATTCGAATGGATAAGTAAACTACTGATGGTTTATGGATGAATGGACTATTATTGATGTATTATATGAGTTTAGTGTTCAGTAAATAATCATTTGGAGTCATTTTGTTGAGTTTCATAGCATTTAGAGAAGATTGCCTATCATTTCCCCCAAGGTTGAAACTAGTCTTTTTGCATCTGATTTAAGGGAGTTACAACAGACATTAAAAGTTGAATGGTGATTCATATGAGTTCATGTTGATTCCATTTATATTTCACATTATTCCATTCATAAATTTGAGTTGGATTGAGTGCATTTGGAAATTCATTTTCATCATCTACCCCTAGGGGATTTGAACCACAAGTTGCTCGTAAAAATCCATGCATTGAACAGATTTCCTAAGTGAGTTGCAGAAGTAATTTGATGGTTGAAATACACCTATAGAAACCATTTTTATGTATTAACATCATTCATACACATTCTGGTACAATTTGAGATCATTTGGATCTATTTGGAGCCATCTAGCATTGGGGGTTTGAGCCTCAAAATTACTAGTAAATTCCCTGAGTTCTCTTGGATACCTATTCGACCCCAAAATCACATATAATTATACAAATAAAATTTACTGAATGTATTATAACAGAGCCAAGTATCATACACCAACCATTAGTGGCGGTTGTATAGTGTTTGGAAGAGATTTGTTCCAGGACCCAGGGGGGATTTCCACCTTCCAAATTGACTAGTCTTGTCCCGAAACTTATTCCCTTGAAAATTGAAGACCATGGTTGGTATATTATTTGATTATATGTATGATATATGTGTTAATTTTACCCATCACCCCTCATGAAATTCCTCACCAATTTTGAAAGTAATTAGAGGAGTTTGGAATCAGTTGTATCCTTATACCTAGAGTTGAAAGTTGGTGAATCTTAGCACATTGGGAAAATTATTCCCAAGCGACATTACAGGTTTATTTTTATTTAACTTAGACTTTACCAAATAGTGCTGTATTGCAGGATTTGTACATTTATTTACTATTTGTCGAGGCCTATCTTGTATTTTAAATGTAGGGTTTATATTTCTTATTCACCGATCGAATGAGGTGATTATCCATATATGGAATGTTAAGTTTTAAATATGTTTCCTAATATTAACCATGTTGAATTTAAAATCTATTTTATCATGACTAATGTATGGGTATCCTTTGATAACTTAGGTTGATTAACACTTTGGCATATTATGCCTCATTGCCTCCTCTAAAAATTCAATGTCTCTTTTAACTTAGGGTCAAGGCATCTCCTGGTAAAGACATGGTTTAATAAAATATGCTCCATTCTTATACCAAGTATCTATTAAATTCATTAATCAAGAGTCTTGTAACATTGTTTGTAGGTTGTATAGAAGTTATAGGAAGCCATCTCCATTGGCAGATTGATGCTTCACACATCCATGAGAACTACCTTGTATGTTATAAATTCTCTGTCTATTCATTTTTAAATTGTCAGGGAATAATTTCTTGACAAATTCATTTTGTAGAGAAAATGGTGCATGTAATATCCCCTTAAACATTGGCACAACTATCCTGTAAACTATTGCAGTTTGTCACTTATAGGTTTTTCGAACTATTAGAGATTTAAGCTCAAACCTCCTTAGTAACGTGTCATAGATACTGTAGTTTTTAAGGAAGTCTCTTATGGACATAATCATCTCATTCATGTAAGATACTTGGTGTATTTTTATTGTTATAAATGAGTGTATTTTCATTATCAAAACTAATTGAATATAAATGAGGGTTTATGAATGATAATTTTATCCTTCTAAATGTGTTTTATTTGTGATACTAAAAGGAGAATTATTTTATATCTGGTTTCTAATTCTTGATATCCATGCAAGAATTCTTTTCATTATTTTATTATTGCACCGAGAGAAGTGAGGTGCTCTCTAACCTAGTATGGGGGAGGTCATGTCACGCTAGTCATGTTATGCTAGTCGACAAAAATACAAATATTAAAAATGAAACTAATAAATTACATATCGAATTAAATAAAATATTAAAAAAAATTAAACTAACAAAGATCCATTTTAAACCCAGATCTATAAAGTATCGAGAGAGATCTAAATGGTAAACAAATGTACACCTAGAAATTTGATTCCTTTGGGCGCTTGATATATTAGGGTTTCAAATGGATCTATGCTAGTTTGACCTATCGAGGTATTAGTTTTTCTATATGCAAATAATGTGTAGATCATTAAGTTCTCCTCTCTCATTATATACATCTTTGTTCTTGTTTTTCCAGGTAAACAATCATCCTACATAAATATTTCACTTTCCATCTATTTGAATCTTCCAGGTCAACATACATTTAATATAGTGTCAAGATACATAATAGTAACAATATATTCCCTTTATTTTCCTCTATTTATTTGTAACGCTAACAATATCTTCCCTTTTCTTCATTATCGTAAATTATGGGTATGAGTATCGATTCTATGAATCGAACCTCGTAGTAAACCCCATTTTGGGTTTATTTTTAATATACACTTGTTTTCTAAAGGAAGTATCTCCCTATATACTTACAATATTTTTACACATTTTTTTAAAATTTACGCGCATTCCCAATACACAACTGAGTCTGATTAGTTTAACAATTAGCAATTTCCCCAAGAAGGTGCAATAATATGTCAAAGTTGTTGTTGGAGGGTGAATTAGTTGACAAGGATAAAATAAAATCAAGCCCCAAAGAAAATAAAGTTCTAAGGCAACCTATGATGAAGTTTAAAAAGTGAAAAGCCAATCTATGATGCACTAAGAAGGTATGGGAAGGTTGAGAATAAGTTTGTGTAGGCAGTTCCTTGAAGAGATGGAATGAAAGGATTGGTGTGGATGAATGGTTATGAGTTACTTCAATAGAATATATATTTTTCATTGGAAGTTGTGCAAGGTTTGTTGAAAGTATTGGAAAGCCTCCACTTCTAGCTTTGGCTCAGGTTGCAAAAAGAAGGAAAGTCTTTGACCTAGTTTATGAATAATCCCGAGATGCATGCCACAACAATATTTGTAACAAGATTCAACTCTTGTGACTAGGGCTTACTCCAAATTGAGCACATTTCAGGAGAAGGGGAATTTTTGGCATTTGTGATAGGTAAAAATAGTCAATAGAATTCCAAATTCCAATATAAGCAACTTCTTGTAAGTTGTTTTGTCAATATATTGGAAAGAAAATCTTGTTTGGAAAGTTATTTTTCTAAAATAAGAGATGGAGTGTCACTATCAAATTGCAAAAATTCTGTCAATACTCAAGATAGATGAAAATCAAGAACAACAATTTTATATTCTTTGTATCAAAATTGTGGTTGAAAATTTTATATTCTGCATATTTGATCTATCAAAAGGTGTTGAACAATTTTATATTCTTCTTATCTAATCTATCAAAAGGTGTTGATCCTTGTCATTAGATCAAATTCCCCAAGTGGCATGCCTCTTTGGGCCTATTTCTCCCATACAAAAGGCCACCTAATAGGACAAAGTTAGGTGAAAGTCCTGAAACTTTGTTCACGTTATATATTCCCAGTTAGCAACAGGTTCGCTTTCTATGGTTTGCTTCGTCATGCTAACTAGAAGAATTTCTAAGAAATAGATCCCATCCATTTTTCCAACCATGACAAAGATAAAATCGATTCAAATGATATGAAAGTTAAAACTTGAGCATTAACATTAAAAATTGCTACCATTTTTAAATAACCAAGTTTTTATCAAGGAATATTTAGTTAAATTATTGGTGTATATGTATATGTAGAGAGAAAGAAGGGGGGTATTCCATCTTATCAATATATCTGAAGAATAAAACATGATTATGTTCTTTCTGAATACATAACCACAAATTTTTTTCCATTGTGTTGGTTCTTTCATAAATAACTAGGCCTAAGACAAAATGATCTAAACTGCTCCGATATAGAATTGAAACATACATGACATGGCCTTGGTTTATACATATACAACTCACCCACATGATGGACATAATTTATTTTTAGATGGCACTAACAAAGTCTCTAGAGAAAAATGCCAAATGGGATACAAGCAAAATCAATACCCACAAAAGTAAAATGGGGCATTCAAATTCAAATAATCATCGATTCCAATCAGAATATGGAAACTAATTTATGGAAAATATATTACATTTGACTAAGAAATGAAAAATTCCACAAAACAAATTTATGGGTAAGCAACTACAATAAACCCATTGTATTACATAGTTGAAGGATAATGCACAACAACTCAATACAATTACAATTAAGATCCAGAAATAAATATTTTCATTGGTAAAAATAAGCATTGTCTAGTTAAACAACATGCCAATCAAGTTAAAGACCAGACAACAATATGTAGCAGATAAATGTCACCAAAAATATTGAGAATGATCCTGAAATTAGTTATAAGACCCCATCCAGATAAAATAAATCTATCATGAAAAGTCCAATAACCAATGGAAAAATAAATCCAAACTAAATCGATAGTTGTGAATGGATCAACAGATCAAAGCATGTGTTATTTCTATGTGCTATTGATTTGCTAGAACTACATGTGCTATGCTCTATGTTTTATATTGATGATGATGATGATTAATGTCCACTGAGACCAACTTTGGTTTATCGAACCTTAAGAAGGATAATACTTGTTTTACTTAAGTTTAATTATTTAGTATTTAAATGTAAATAGAAGGACATATTATATAGGGACATCAATGCTATGCTTTGAATCTATCAAGTATGTTTAAATTCCCATCATATACATATGTAAAGATATGTATAAATGGACAACAAGTGCAATCCAAATTTGGTCTAGAATGAAAACAATGATCATATTGGAAGCTCTCTCTTAGAGGACTTGACATTTATATATAAAAGAACATGTTTTCTTGATAAAAAAAAATATATAGATAACAAAACAAATTTTCCAAAGAATTTTTTTATAGAAATAATTGGCATGCAATTGGAAAATAAAACAAAAAATAGCTATAAATGAAAACATGATAAACTTCAATAACATAAATAGTCTAGTTTGTATTGTTTCTAAATCACGACTTTAAACAAATTTGAATTATAATTCAGTTACTTTGCAATGAATGTTATTTGGCATCACTTATTGGTTGCATTCTACTAAAAAGGAATTTTTTTTCAAACATATTGTATGACTAAGCACACTAATTATTCTTCCAACATTGTAGAGAGCATTTCCAACCTTGCATAGATTATATTGCATCTAATGAATAAATTATAGGAAATGACATAATTAAACATTTGACAAACTCTGGAGAACTACTTTTTGAATTATACCTGTTACTCGTATAACAAAGAAATATTCATCTTTAAGTATGGTTGTACACATACCCATTGAAATTATATCCATTTCAAACATTATGCATGAGGAAAGCATATTGTTTATTCTGCCAACATTACACGAATTAATTCCATCCTTCCACAAATTATGTTGCATGCACTAACATTACAACATATGATTTAATAAAGTATACCCAAGTATTACATTATTGACTCTTGGCAAGTTCACTTCAAGTGGCCAATAAAAATATCATAGACCCTAGCAAGGTGAAATATCTAGAATCTAAACCCCCGATATATCATTGTTGTTAATAGAGATATCAAGCACATACGCATAGGAAGAGAACATACTTTGGGGGAGAACTATTGTAAAAGATTGAACACAGGACTTCAAATGATTTCCTAAATGTACCATCCCGCCTATCATGGTAGGTATTTCCAGCATCTGAATGTGCTTTAGCATAGGGTCTTGCATACCTTTTATTACAGCAATACACTAGTCCTATGTTTGTGAATGACACACTATACAAAGAAACTACTTTTCTAGCAAATACATCATTAGTTCATGGACATAATGCATTTGTGGAGTTTTAGGACAACTACTCCAACCATATGCCTCGAAAAAATTCTTTAAGAAATTTCATACAGGACAGGTCAAGGTATTATTAAAAAAAATCCAAAATCCACATTCATGAAGACTAAAATATGACCAATATGGTAAGAGTTTTTTTCCTTTGAAATCTCATTATACGTACAAATTTGCATAGTAATGTTTACAATAAACATCACAAAGAAAAGTGTGGCTTTAGCCACCATGGATTTCTATAATAGATTACGACTACAAAAATGAAAATCACAAGAATCACAATACTATGATCAAAGAATCTTTAGTGTCTCTCTAATCATAATAATGGCATTTGAGGTTTTGGACACTAAAGACCAAATTAGGTAATTTTACCATAAAGTTTTCTCTAAATATCTTAGAATATTAACAAATGCACTTTCACAACACATTTTCCCAAAATTTGGATTAATAGTAATCTCATGAAGGAAGGACAAATGAGAAGGCATACATGATAGTTGATTCCAAATACAATGCATGTGCCCATACAGTTGGCCCCTGTCTGTCCTTCTTTATATCCCTAGTTTTTTTTAGGAAACAACCAAGTTGGCCCATGTCCATCCTTCTTTATATCCCTATTTTTTTTAGTGTGATTACCGTGAAACAACCAAGGATGCTCATTTCATTGTTTTTGATAAAATAAGGGAGGTGTGCCACATGACTATGGGGTAATGGATAATAAGAAAATATGGAGTGCATTTTGTAGCAAACTCATTAATGGTTATAAATTTTACTTAAAGATATGACATACTTCTCACAAGAACTCAAGATAGTCCTTGTGCCTGGTTTAGTAGCTCTCAAGTATCAACAAATGTAACTTTAGCATATTGGAACATTCATATATTGATAATTTCCAGATAAATAATTACTTCATGTAATGAAATACAAACTTCCACAACTTCTGAATACATGTATATGATTCCAGTTAAACTAATCTTTGAAATCTTCCATTGAGACAGTTCAACAAGAAAATATACCGTACTAAATTTGACCAATACAATCTTAAATTATTCAAGGAGAAACCGCTGCCCAGTTTCAATAATGTTTCACACTCAAACTATAAACTTCATGCAAAACAAATGCTTTCAATTATGTTGAATGAGAGTTCATCTATTTCCCATAATGTTCTGCAGTTAGTCTGGAAATTCCATACAAAACAACACTTTGAATGATGATGACTATAATAATTCATATATTACCCATAAACAATTAGATTGGAAATTTCAAACAAAATAAAACTTAAGAGACGTTGAATATAATAGTTAAACTACAAATGAGTTAGAAAACGACTAAAAAAAACAATGCTATGTGTTAGAAAACAAGATTGCAGAGCAATAACAGATATATAGTTAAATCAATAAACAAGATGCAAAACACTTTAAAACATTATAGAGAGACACAGATATAATGTGGTTCACCCAAACAATGGGCTACGTCCACAAAGAAATTTGCCTGTCCTTTTATTACAGTCTAGAAAGATGAAGGGATACACCCTGCAGCAAAACCACTGCACTTCCTCTTCACGCTCTCACAGTCTCTCTTCCAATACAATACAATACCATATCCAGTTGATTTGCAATGCTCTCTTTTATAGGGGAAATACAATGGGAAAATTCTAGGGTTAACCCAATACCATGGGTCCGCAATATTGTTGGCCAACACACATCCCAAGGAAGGGGGAATGAGTGTACAGTACTCCTGGGTTACAATCACAATTGAATAATATCTCTGGATCTGGAAGATTAGGCTCCACAACCAACAGTCTCCCACTTGGAGATTAATCATAGCAACTCCACTGCTACTGCACTTGTTGGACTATTTTCTGGACCTTGGACTTGGAAAATTTCTTCTTTTCACCTTCATGTTTTAAGGCCAACAGAAACCGAGCAGGAACTCAGTTTCTCTTTGGTTACTCCCTTTGTCAACATGTCTGCAGGATTTTGGCTAGTGTGAATCTTTTACAGTTTTAATAGTTCTTCATCTAGAACAGATCTTATGAAGTGGTACTTGAGTTGTATATGTTTAGTCCTCGAATGAAAGGCTGAGTTCTTTGCAAGATGAATGACACTCTAGCTGTCACTGTACAGCCTACTATTCTCCTATTTCTTACCCAATTCTTCCATGAACCTCTACAACCAAATCATCTCCTTACTAGCCTCTGTAGTAGCAACATACTCTACTTCCATAGTTGAAAGTGCAACAACCTGTTGCAGTTTTGAAATCCAACTTACTGCTATTCCACCTACAGTGAACACATACCCTGTGGTGCTCCTCCTGCTGTCTTTATCACTAGCCATATCTGCATCAACATATCCCTGTAGAACAGTGTCTGAACCTCCAAAACATAATGCATGAGAAGTGGTACCTCTCAAATACCTGAGAATCCACTGTACTACTTTCCAATGCTCTTTACCTAGATTATTCATATACTTGCTCACAACTCCCACTGCATGTGCAATATCTAGTCTTGTGCACACCATGGCATACATCAAGCTCCCAATTACTGATGAATAGGGAATCTTGGACATGTAATTTATCTCTTCCTGTGTCTCTAGACACATATCCTTGCTTAGTTTGAAATGGCTTGCCAAAGGTGTGCTGACTGGTTTTGCATTCTACATTCTAAACCTCTGTAACACCTTTTCTATGTACTCACCTTGAGACACCCAAATCCTGCAACATTTATATCCTGCATGTTAGACCCTGCAACAAGCATGTCATCCACATACAATAACAAGATAATATATCTTTCGTTATCTAACCTCTTGAAATAAACACAGTGGTCAGAATGACATCTATCATAACCTTGTTCTGTCATAAACTTATCAAATTTTAAATACCACTGCCTTGGAGCTTGCTTCAGGCCATACAAGCTCTTCTTCAACCTGCAAACCAAATTCTCCCTCCCTTTGACCTCATACCCTTGTGACTGCTGCATATAAATCTCTTCCTCCAAATCCCCATGGAGAAAGGCCATTTTTACATCTAATTGTTCAAGATGCAAATCTTCTACTGCCACTAGACTTAAAATAGTTCTAATTGAAGTCATTTTAACAATAGGAGAAAATATTTCATCAAAGTCTATACCTTTCTTTTGTGCAAACCCCTTTACAACAAGTCTAGCCTTGTACCGCTTCTTTCCTCCATCTTCTTCCTTCAACCTGTAAACCCATTTATTCTGCAATACCCTTTTTTCTGTAGGCAACTTAACTAGATCCCAAGTCTGGTTTCTTACCAATAATTCCATCTCCTCATCCATGCCTTGCTCCCACTTCTTTCTAGTTTCTACCTGCATTGCTTCTTCAAAACATCCTGGTTCACCAGAATCAGCCATTAATAAATAATACAGTGAAGGAGAGAATTGTTCAGGGGGTCTACTTAACCTGGTAGACTTTCTTACAGTTGCAGGAGTTTTAGGCACCTGCTGCTGCTCTTGATTTTCTGGTGCTTTTGGAACTTCATTTTCTTTGATTTCATCAAGCACTGTGTACTCTGTGTTTTCCTTTTCTTCTTTCTTTCCCTGCAATTGATCTTTGTACATGACCTTTTCATTGAATACTACATCTCTACTCCTAATGATTTTGCGATTTTTAAGATCCCATAAGCGATAACCAAAATCATCAACCCCGTATCCAATAAAGGTACATTTCTTGGATTTAGCCTGAAGATTTGTTCTATCATATTTATCAATATGGACAAATGCTTCACAACCAAAAGTTCTCAAAAATGAGTATTTTACTTGTTTACCTATCCATGCCTCCTCTGGAATGCCATCATCCAAAGCGCTTGAATGCCCTCTGTTTATTAAATTAACAGTAGTGTTTACAACATCAGCCCAAAACTGTAAGGGCAACCCTACATGCAATCGCATACACCTTGCACGCTCCATGATCGTTCTGTTCATCCTTTCTAACACACCATTTTCTTGGGGTGTTCCAGGGACTGTCTTCTCTCTGGGAATCCCATTGTGTGAATAGTAATTGTCAAACTTCTTGTTGCAATACTCGCCTCCATTATCAGATCTTAGACATTTCAACCTTTTTCCTGTCTCATTCTCAGCCAAATCTTTCCACTTCTTAAAAGTATCAAACACATCAGATTTCTGTCTAATGCAATAAACCCAAGTTTTTCTAGTTGTATCATCAATAAAAGTAGCATAATAATGAGAGCCACCAAGAGATTGTACCTGAGCTGGTCCCCATACATCTGTATGGACAAGCTCTAAATTTTCACTCTTCTTTTGTTTCCCAACCCTGAGAAATCTAACTCTCTTCTGTTTTCCATAAACACAGTTCTCACAAAATTCCAAACTTACCTGCTTCATATCTGGAAGTAGTTTCCTTGAGTGGAGAATCTGCATCCCCTTCTCACTCATGTGGCCAAGCCTATGATGCCACAACGCTGCACCTGTTTCTGTGGAAGCTACAGAAATATAATAATCAGTATTATGAGGACATAAATATAACATACCTATCCTATCTCCTTTTGCAATTACCATTGATCCTTTAGTGACCTTCCACCACGTTTCTCCAAACGTAGACAAACAACCACCATCTCCCAATTTCCCTGTTGAGATCAGATTTCTTTTCATAGCAGAAATGTGCCTTACATCCTTTAGAAACCAGTCATTTCCATTATTTAGCTTAATCTGTACCTTACCCTTTCCAACAATTTTACATGGTTCATCATCCCCCAATAACACATGCCCAAAATCACCTTGAACATAATCATAAAAGAATTTCCTATGGGGTGTAGCATGACATGAAACCCCTGAATCTACTACCCAGTAATCACTAGTATTATCTAATGGAAGAATCAAAGCATCTTGTAACACATCACCTGCTACATTAGCTTCCTGGGTAGTCTCTTGCTACCTCTCACCTTTCTTCTTTGGTGCTCTGCAGTCTTTCTTTAGGTGTCCTTTCTTACCACAGTTTCGACACTCTATTTTATCGAATCTAGACTTGGATCTTCCCTTTTTAGACTTGCTACGATTTCCTGAGCTCCTTCCTCTCTCGTTTTGTCTCCCTTTGCTCTCCATGGTCAACGCATTACCTGATGCCTCACCTGTGCTTTTTCTTCGCATGTCCTCACTAAGAATAACACCAACAACATCATCAAACTTAAGAGTGTTTGAACTAGGGATAGAGTTACTTATAGCCATGACCAAGCTATTCCAGCTTTTTGGCAACGAGCACAAGATTAGAAGAGCCCTAACCTCATCATCAAAGTTCACTTTTATAGAACTTAACTGACTGGTAAGTGTATTAAACTCATTTAAATGGTCAGCAATAGATCCACCTTCTAACATCTATATATTAAATAAACGCTTCATTAAAAATACCTTGTTAGAAGCCGAGGGTTTTTCGTAGAGCTTACTCAATGTGCTCATCACATCCTCTGTTGTTTTTTCATTCAAAATATTTAAGGCCATCGACGAAGCCAGGCACAGCCGTATTGTTCCTAGTGCCTTTCTGTCAAGAACCTCCCATTCTTCATCCTTCATAGCCACCGACTGTTTTGCTTTTCCGCCCAACGGCAGGTACAAATCCTTCTGGTACAGATAGTCCTCCATTTGCATCTTCCATAACTGATAGTTTTGGCCGTTAAATTTCTCAACCCTAAACTTTCCTTCTTCTGCCATTGCTCCCACTCGAACTAGGAACCCTTCTTTCCTGCGAGTTTACCAACCAAATAGACCTTTTGGCTCTAATACCAATTGTTAGAAAACAGGACCGCAGAGCAATAACATATATACAGTTAAATCAATAAACAAGATGCAAAACACATTAAAACATTACAGAGAAACACAGATATAACGTGGTTCACCCAAACAATGGGCTACGTCACAAAGAAATTTTCCAGTCCTTTTATTATAGTCCAGAAAGATGAAGGGATACACCCTGCAGCAAAACCGCTGCGCTTCCTCTTCACTCTCTCACAGTCTCTCTTCCAATACAATACAATACCATATCCAATCGATTTACAATGCTATCTTTTATAGGGGAAATACAATGGAAAAATTATAGGGTTAACCCAATACCATGGGTCCGCAATACTATTGGCTAACACACATCCCCCAAAAAAATTTCGGGGGCTCCGCCCCCGAACCCTTGTTTTTTGGGGGGCGCTGCTCCCGAACCCCAAAGCAGGGGAAACAAGTGTACAGTACTCCTGGGTTACAATCACAATTGAATAATATCTCTGGATCTGGAAGATTAGGCTCCACAACCAACACTATGGATTTTAATGATTGAAAAATGCTTTAAATGTTACTTGGCCTAAACTTCATAAAAGAAATTTTCCATAAAAAAATAAAATTCCATTAGTTTTGAATTGCTCCCCTAAGATATATGCATCAATTACTATAATTTTTTTAATGGTTTGCACATCAAATCACATAATATGTGACGATTCTTATAACCAAACACCACAATAAATATTTACCTGAGCACTTAGTGTTATCAACAATCCCACAAATTTTTTAATGCTTGCAATTTTCAAATTAAACAACTAATAGGACATATCTAAAGTGAACCGTTTATGTAAAAATTGAGAATGTTTTTTTTCCTTGGCGTTATCTTTGGAATCATAATGATTTTGCACCTTTGAAGAATAATCCTTCTCATCAATGAAGGGAAAGCAATATTAGAGTTTGAAAATTATTTAAGGAAAGATTTTGAGGAATAGGTTATAGAACTGTAGGAAATTTTCGCAAAAGGGCTGAATATTTTATGTTTAAATCTATAGGAACATAATATAAGTTATTTAAGAATCAACTACTACTCCACTCCAAATTACAGGTTATCTATGTATTTATGCATTACCTGTAATTTATCATTTATCAACCATCAATTATTTTTTATATCCATTTTTTTCTCACTTTTTTCTAGTTATTGCCATGAATTATTAGTTATCCATTCATTAGTAGGGGTTATGCATGCACCAACTATATATATATATATATATAATTTAGAATTTTAATGACTATGAGAGAATCAATCTAAAGAGTACACTTGTCTCATCCTTATCCATAAATGAAAAAGCATATACTACTTCACTCAAAATATTAATCTACATAAATGTAATTAACACTTGTCCAAATAATGGAGAAAAAATCTTGTGTACTAGTTCCAATACAAAATTCCAAAATAAGTGATATCTCCTTCAATTTCAATTTGAGGGCAATGCCTGCCAAGATCATGGGATACAATTCTAAATTGTCAATAGAGTCCAATCATGCAGTTAACCATTTATGTCATGGTCCTATTGGAAGCTACTCTATGTGAATATGTAATACCAAAAAGAAATTTATGAATATGGATGATTTGGACTTTTTTCTATTTAAATTTGATTATATAATATTTAGTAAATTTAGAATATTTTATTATTAAAATAATATTTTTAATTACATAAATAAATTCAAATTTTCATTTTTTTAATTGTTAAAATGTATTTTCAAATATATAAATAGATTCAATTCTTTCAATATCTTAATTATACTATTTTAGATTTTCCAATCACAAGTTTTAATCAATTTTTTTTTCTAATTTTTAAACAAATTTCAAATTAAAACATCACTTAAAAAACAGAAAGTGGAGAGTATTTAAACTAAGTCGTACCCTCCATCTTTCCCGCAGAACACTAATGTCTCTTAACGAAAAAACATCACAGCTAGTTTCGCCATCTCTGTCTACACTAAAATTTATCTAATGTACAATGAACAAAACATATTTTTTTTAATAGAAAAGCCAAACAACCGCCTATTTTATGATCTAACTTTCACACCCTACATAAACGTTATAATACCATTTTATGTAATAATTTATTCTTTCACAACATAGTCATACAAGAACTACAGACTGCCATGTTTTCCAAGTTCATTTTGCACACCAAAAAGTATAAAATTTAGGTATATATATATATATATATATATTAAATTTTGATTAATTAAGTTTCTCACTTGTGTAAATTGGAAAGAGATGACCAACTATAACACTCTATTCTTATTCTTCATACTTCCTTCACCGTTTAGTTTGTTCATAGACGGATTCAAGATTGTGCTGTTGTTATCTACTCCTCTGCCATTGATTTTGTTCATCGACCGGGTCATGATTATAGAGATGAAATTATGACTAGATAATATTGTTCTTGGTATGCTGAACGGCATGCTAGCCGTAAGCCATTTTCACTCTCTTCCCTTCTTCCTTTAATTTTATAGACATATTAATGCTACTATGGTATAGTCCAAGAGCTTCCTGCAAGGGATTGTTGAACAGTCTGAAGAGAAGCCTGCAGCTAGAAACAAGAATGACATATTTTAAAACAATAATAATTAAAACAAAAGGAACAATGACATATTTTAAACCAATAACAATGTTGTAGAAACTTGAAACCTTAACCACCTTCAGGATGTCTGGTAGTTTTCTCCCACCAAGACTCGCGGATGGTTGCATTGTATCGCGTGAATCGCAGAGTGGTCATAAAATCAGCGTGAACCATTATTTTGCTTTGCATTCTTGGAAAGCATTAAATCTAGGTTTTTCCTTTGCCATAGCTTAAGATTTAGCTGCATATTTTAGCAGACAATGGTTAGTTATACCCTGTAAAATCCCTGTAATATTACCCTATTTCCCGCTAAAAAATGGTTCGTTATCATCAATCATGTGTAATATTTTGTCAACTTCATAGAGGTTGTTGGACATCTCTTGTCAATCCCATGAATTTATCTCATTATATAGTGTTGAACAAATATGCAAAGACACCGACATTTTTATCTATTATTTCATTCCCATGTCACTTCAGCTCTTTAGCTTTCATCAAAGACACAGGTATATCTGTTTCATTTAAGTCCTATGTTTCCTTTCCTTCCTGCTCTGTTCCACATGAGTAGTTGCTTGTACATGAAGTTAATCAGGGATAAATTGGTATGCTGGTACCTATTCTATTTTTGTTTGAGAAATCTTTGAAAATTTGAAACTTTGTGCATCAAATGTTTTTTTCTACCCTTGTATTCATTTCTATCGACTGCGTAAGGGGCTTCATTTGTTTACTTTTGTATCTGGAGAGATGATTATAAAGAATTTGAATCTCTAAATGATATTACCAGTTTTCATATCTATAAATATGCTACCCGAATTCACTACCTTCATGTCCAAGTTGTTGATGTCTAAACCTATATGATTCCCATTGAGATCATGGAATTTTACATCAAAAAATGTATCAAATTCCATTGCAACTGTGTGGGTGGGGGTTGATTGCAATAAAGCCACTAGAGATCCCCAGAGCATGATCATCTAGAGTAATGACAAATGATAAGACATCCCCAATTGAAATAGGATCAGGACCAGGACCCACATCGCTTATATAAAACAAAAAACATGTTTTGAAGGAAGCATAAACTTTTGTATAGGGTTTTAGAAATCTAACCAGTCTAATGGACAATACCCTACCTGCACTTAAGGTTGAAAGTCTGAACTAATATCCAACGCAAGGACGAGAGATAGAGATGGGTAATTTGACAAAAACATGGACACAATTCCCTGAAACATAAAAACATGAATAAACTGGAAGGGGATTAGATGAAACAAAATTGGAGAAATGAAATGATTTTTTCAAACAATACCTATAAATTGTGACGCCTGACACAGTGCTACGGGGTAGCGGTGCAGCGAAAGTAAAGTGAAAAAAAGCCAAAGAGGGTCGAATGAAGCCAGAAACGAACATCAAGATTGGGGCTAAGATCAGAATGACGAGCCGTAGAAAACTTCAACAACACGTTCGCTGGGATAGACTGAATTTTAGTTAGAAAAACCTAACTTTTTTATTGGGTAAAGAGACGACAAGGTTGAGAATAGTGACCTAGAAACTAGACAGAGAATAAAGAAAGCTAAAAATATTTTACATGCAGCAGAGTAATAAATGTTACGGAGTAGCACTGTAAATTGTTGGATCTCAAAAAGGTTGAGATCTAACTGCTCACAGTACTACTGCCACAACATTTATTACTTTACTCCATGTCGAATATTGTTTGCCGAGAAAGAACGCAACAAACGAGTGAGCTTCAGTTTCCAAGCCGTTGGACTAGCCTACCTAATGCAATAGCTCCTACCCCTTCCTTGATGGTAAAAGAATACCTTGGAAACCCACGTGGCAAAGGGCTGGCACGAATTGTCCAAAATATTGCCCATTCAAACCCTGAAACGTCCATCATGGGACTCGAGAATGAATTTCTCCTTAGTGTTCCAGTAATGAAAGGGAACAGATGTTCAAGCTTCATTACCTTGTAGATAGTGGTCTAAACCAATGGCATGATCTCCAAATCCCGCATGGTGACCCAGGACTGGGCGTCTCACGACCGATCAAAATTCATTGAAGCATTTTGTGTAGAATTGAATGGACCTACCAGTTCTCAGCTGGCTGCCAAATTCTCCTTAATCAAATGATAATCTCGCAGTCACTCTAGTCATCGGTATAGAATGGAATGGAGGAAGCAAGGTTCGATCCAAGGCATTGAAGGAAGTACGAATCAGGTCACTTACCATCCTAAAATGTGAATGAAGAAACAATCACCGCCATTCCTTGTATGCAAAGAATTCAAATGGAGAAGGTAAAGATCCATTTACAAGGAATTAATTGGATCATGGTAGAGTCGATTCAAGGCATTAAATAGCTACGTAATGATGCCACTCACACACTTGTCAATCGAGAGAACATTAAACGGTAACCACGAGTGAAAAAAAACAGTGGACAATCAGAAGAACACTTGTAAAAATAAGATTGGTGGATGGACGACTAAAAAAATACGTTTTTTTTTTAAATCGACGTAGAAGAAAAACTCTATCGACTTAATTATATTTAAGGTATTAAGTACCATACTATACATTTTTTTATATTATGAAATTGCTTTCAAACATAATGTATATATTCTTAATACATAAACGAATTCATATTTAGATCCATAATATAAAGTCTTTATAAACATAACACCCAAGCTATTAATAATAACTCACAATATTTCCTATTCTAATACCCAAGCTATTAATAGTAACTCATAACATTTCCTATTCTCATAAAATAATATCTAGGATTTAATCAATCACATGTTATTTCCAAGTGAACATATGAAGAGTATAATATACTGAGAAACCATGTAAATTCAAATTAGAAAACTATTTTGTAAATTAACTAAATATACTTATTAGATTTAACATTGTTGATTCCCTTTGAAAACATAGGTGGGAAACACTTCGAAGCAACCAACCATAGACTATAAGGAGATACAAATTATTTGTCATTCACGTTCACTCATGAGCAAGGCCATAGGCTCACTAGGGGATGGAGTTATTTTTACTTATAGTGGTTTTATATCTCAATTTAGGTTCCTCGGGACCAATGCGGTCCTCGGTATCTAACAAACATACCCTTCCAAGATTCCACCCTTGCATCCTTTTAGTACTGAAAGTGACAATAAACTCAAGGATTCTACATCGTTGATACAAATAGTTCAATAGATTCTCTCATCAAAGGGTTCAAAACAAAAAACAACCTCCTCCTAACACACCCAGTTCTCAAGGTCCTCCCTTGAACCAAATTGGTTTTGGACTCAAGTTTTCTATTCATAGAGATACTCGTCCCCGTTATGCCTAACTTTTAATTAATTTATGTTTGAGAGTTATTTCTCTTTGTCTATTACTTTCCTTCACTATTCTCAACCTCAACCCCTCTTATTCTTTCTTGTGTAAGTATATATATCTCCCCTCTTGATTTTTTACTTTATTTTTATATCGGAAGGGTTCTATTTTTAGTAAGGAGATCTTGGTGCAATGTAACATAGACACTTGGAAATTTGGTGAGGGTTATGGAGGTATATTCATATTTTAGTTTGTATCTTATCTAGGTTACTTTGGGTATTAAATATGGTTTTCAAGAATGTGTTTATGATTTAATCCCTAAGTTTTCTCATCCCTAATGAGACTATGACCTCTCATCCATCGAGTTTTTACCACTCGATGTTATGAAGGATATTTTCAAATATGAAGCAATACGTTTATCAACACACCCGCAACATCATCCAAGGTTTTCATATTAATCAACATGTAGAAAATCATAATCTTAAATTTAATTAACTATTTCAGGGGTCAAATATTAAGATCATATTACAGTTTGTGGCTTGAACCTACTACAAAGAAAATTCCATAATAGGCCATAGAATTTTGAATATGGAACAATGCCTTGTAAAGTTCAAGGTTTAAATGTCGAGCACGATTATACAGATGTTTATATGCATACAATTGGAAATTTAGCGTGTTAACTAAGACACACCAACCTTATTTAATATCTAGGTGAAAAAAACCAAATATCGGTTCATTTACTAAAAGAAGTGATCTGTAAACTACCGTGGTTATTCCACTAGAACAATTCGTCACAATAGATCTAACAACCAAGTTCTTATTTTATTAGCTTATTTTTATTGAAATCTAATTAATTGGATATGAAAAAATAATAACTAGAGAAAACAAGTACAAAATCCACACAGAAACACAAGATATACCATGGGAGAATACACTATGGGGAAAAACCCAACCACAACTGAGGATTATGTCTTGCTCTTTATGTCAAATTGAAAATACAAAGGTATTTGTACTCTCTATGGAGTCACCTATGACTCTGTGCCCAAAATGGCTACTACAGGATCTCCTATCTCCTCTCTTATTCTCTAACATCTACTCTTATGATGGTGCTCAACAATGGAACAATAGAATACATTAAAATAATTGAGCCCCCTTCTTCTCTCAATGGCCCAATATTTAGCATAGCCTGTTAGTTTTATATGGTTAATTTTATGGTTTTTTCATGCCCCAGCTCCCGATTGAGGTTAAGGTTTTGGATCTTCTAAAATGTTCTTGAAATTCCACATGTGTGAGAAATGATAGTTTATGTGGAATACACTCGATACCATGGTGGTAAACAAGATGGGTCAACTTGTGATAAGAATTAATTCTTCATACAGACTTTGATTGAGGTGATTCTTGCAACATTGGATAGCTATCAGTGTGTGTGATGCAAAAGAAACCTTCCAATTGCTTTGTGGGTGAAAACTGACATTTAAAACCTCAAAATGTCTCTAGAAGATTTCAGACGGTTATTTTAACCCCAAATTTGAAAGTGAGACCTACCCCTTAGATGGGCCCTACAAGCTAAATAATCCAATCTTATGACCTTGAAAGGTCCAAATAGGTGAGAAATCAAATATTGATCTATTTCGGATCGTACCTCCCCATTTGAGGATTTTTGTCAACAAAATCTTTTACTGAATGAGCTGAGGAAATTTTTCATGTACCTTCTCCTTGGGGAACCATTAGCCTTTCCTTTAAGTTGTCTTTTTAACCCCACTAGTATGAGTTCATAATGTCCCCTCTTGGTAGTTTTGGACTTCATTTGAAAAAGTGTCTTTTGCTACATACCACCCATAAAACCCATGGAGATTCTCTCCTAGGACTCATATGAAAAGGTAAGGAATGGTATAGACCTTGATTCCTATTATTGGGATTGCTTGTACAACAAATTATGCATCCTCTGATAAACATAGCTACATCTTATTTCATTCTAGGCCAGCAAACATACCTATGTAAGTTTTCAATTATCTTCCCTACACCAAATTTTTCTTCAACTTTGGAGGTGTGTTCCTCTCCAATAATATGGATTCTATCATCTTTAGGAACACAGAGCTTGTATATCTTGTAAAGTAACTCATCTTGAAGAGTATAGCCTGCCTTGTTGTCACCTTATTTTACACGAAATTGGCCTTGTAATGGCCAGAATACCCCCTATAAGTCATCATACTCTATGTACTCCTTGTATGCATCATGGATAAAAGGTTCCATGTGCATAAGAGTTTCCAAAACTATAATCTTGGTTGAAGGTGGCATTGAGAGCATGTCTTCTAGCTTGTTTGTATTTCCCTTCTTATACTTGATGATCAAATTGAATTGTTTTAAGAATTCTGTGTAAAATTATCAATTCCACAAGATCTTCAGGCTATATTGATCCTCACAGTGAAACAAGAATGGAGGAGATTTATTTTACATGGAAATTTCATAAACATTCACAGTGAAATTAATTAGACAAGAGAGATAAATTTTGTAGCAAATAATTGGACAAAGTACTCATAAATTGTATGTAATATATCCATGATGCAAAAGAGGTGCTAGAATAATTGATAGTGAATTGAATGTGGCCCATCGGAGCATGACTGAACACTAATTAGGGTGAATTGCTGGTGGAACTCCTGTAAATCAGAGCGGTCTCCTAAAATATAGGGATTGGTCTCTGAATCTCCTATATTGATGTATGAGGGTGCATCAAGTGGCTAATGGGACCTAGATAATATCTCCATACACTAATGAAAGTGATAATGCCATCCTAATATAGGAAACTGAAAAATATACTATGGTGGATAAGGGAGGATTACAATAATCCTAACACCCTGTCCACTTATAATGTCTAGTCTATTGTAGCTTACGCTAGGCCTACAAATAGTGCAGTGACTGGCGATCAGTGTGAATGATGGTCTCCTTTCCCATCATATAGCGCTTTCACTTCTTAACAACTTGAAACAGGGCACAAATTTCTGTATTGTAGGTTGTGTAGTTTAGAACTCCTTATGAAAAATATTAGAATGATAGCATGTTAACCTCCATTTTTGCATAAAAACCACTCCCATATTTGCATTCATAGCCCCCCGATACTCTGATTCATCTGAAGAAAGAAAAACAGTTGCTTGCTTCTTGCTTGACAAACAGATTGGTCCAGATCCCAACATGAACACAAACCTCGAAGTAGATTTTCTATCGGTACTATCTCCATCCCAGTCTAAGTCAGTAAAACCAACAAGATCTAGTCGAGCTTCAGTAGAATAGTGAATCCCAAACTCTGTAGTACCCTGAACATAGTGAAATATGTGTTGTGTTTCCTTCCAATGCAGCTCATGTGGCTCCTGCATGAACCTAGCAATAACAGTAACAACATATGAGAATTCTGGTCTCAAATGAGTAAGGTACAATAATCTACCAAACAAATGTCTATAGAGATTGCTATCAACTATGGGTGTAGAATCATCTTCTTCAAATATGATTCCATATAGGAAGGGAGAGGATGTTTCTTTGCAATTAGTCAAATGGAACCTCTTGAGAAAATATCCTACACATATGGACTGAGAAATCATGATCCCCGAATATTTTTTATTCACTTCAAGTCCAATAAATTGCCTCAACATCCCTAGATATGTCATGGAGAAAGCATTGCTCAATCCTGACTTGATGTCCCACAATTCAGTAGTTCAACCACTGGTAATGAGCAAGTCATCCACATACAACACAATCAATATTAAGCAACCTCCCTTTTGTTGCATGTATACATTGCAGTGAGAATTGCACCTTTCAAACTTTTGTGATAGTAAGAAGAAATACATTTTTGAATACCATGACCTTGGGGATTGCTTGATCCCATACACATATTTCCTTAGTCTGCATACCACGAAATAATATTCAGTGTACCCATCAGGTTGTCTCATGTAGGTCTCTTCTACCAGGTCACCATGGAGGAAGGCTCTCTTCACATCCATGTGATGTACCTCCCATTTCTTCCAAGATGCAATGTACAAAAAAAACCTTATGGATTCTATTCTTGCAATAGGGGCGAATGTTTCATTGTAGTCCAACCCATGAACTTGTGAAAAACCCTTTGCAACTAATTGAGCCTTATACTTGGTAGTAGATCCATTTGATGCTAATTTAGATTTGTAGATCCATTTGCACTTGACATGATTTCTCCCTAAAGGTAATGAGACAAGATCCCATGTCTTGTTGTTCTGTAATGAATCATATTCATCATCAATGGATTCCTTCCATCTTGGATCATGGAAATCCTCTTTGTAGGATTATGGATTAGACCCCAACATCATGTAGCACCTCTTTGGGAGAAGTGGATCTGTATGAGATAGTGTAAGGCTCTCATCTTAAAATTGAGATTTGGTTATCCTTTTTTTCAGATGGATCCCCAACATTGTTCCCATCGTCTTCAATGAGTTTCTGAGCCCATTTTGGCCTTATATTCGAAGCAAGAGATGGATATGGATCTTCTTGATCTTCATTCTCAACATCAATATTTGTTTCCTTTGGGTCTTCATCTTTAGACTCTAAATCTAAAACATCGGTAGAAACATCATCATATATAAATGGTATAGATTGAGCACTTATACCTTCCTCTTCAGTTGCTGTAGATCATGCAATGGGTATTCATTGAATTGGACAATGCACTCTATGAAGCATATTCTAGTTGTAATATCCATCATTTTTTAAGCTTTTGTATCATATGCATAACCCAGAAAAATACATTTTCTACTTGGGGGTTGGAAGGCTTTCCTCTTGTCAGATGGGATTATGGCCCATGCTTTGGAGCCAAAAGCCCTCATATGTAAGAAATTAGGATTATGTCCCATCAGTGCTTCAAATGGAGTGACCCCAACCACTAACTTGTGAGGTACTCTATTCTGTATGTACAAATCATAGTTCACTACTTCAACCCATATATATGGTGGAAGATCCTTGCTTCAAGAAGGTAGGTATCCATCTCTTTTAATGATCGGTTCTTCATCTCAAATACACCATTTTTTTATGGTGTGTATGGTACTGAATGTTGCGTCTAAATACCTTATGAAACATGCATCTATTGAAACTCTCTTTTGATGTACTCTACTCCATTGTCTGATATGAATTATTTGATATTCTTCCCGAGAGTGTTCTCAACTAAGCCTTTAAATTTTTTGAAAGAATCAAACACCTCAGACTTATTCTTAATAAAGTATATCCAATAATACCTGGAGTAGTCATTAATGAAGGTAAGAAAGTATCTAGATCCATTCATAGGTGTTGTAGGAATTGGTCCGTAGACATCACTATGTATCAAATCAAGTCTAGAGGCAGCTCTTCTTTCCTGCTCAACATCATACCTTCACTCGAGGTTATTGCCTACCAAGAATCCATTACATATACCTTGAGAGGACTTGATGAGAGGAAATCCCTCAACCATTTCTTCGTCGAGCAGTTGTTGGAGGTACTTGAAGTTCAGATGGTCGAATCTCTCATGCTAGATTATGCTAGTCTCATTAGCATGTATCAATATGTATATTTAATGTGAGTATTGAAAACAATGTGAGAAACCATTTCCTTGAAGGCATGGTTCCCAGTAGAGATATCTAAGATCTCAACTATGTCAGGTTCAAATACAACTCACTTTGGTGAGCTAATATGAGTCATCTGATAAACAAACAAAACATTTGCTGCTAAGGAGGGAACATATAAGACATTATTGAATGCTCCATGCTCAAATTGAACTAAACCCTTCCTAACATCTAGGAGTTGAGAGCCATCTCTCATGTGTATGCTTGGACTACCAGTGAGATCTAGAGAATAAAATGATTCTTTGGAGGAAACCATGTGGTTGAAGGATCCTAAATAAATGAGTAAGGCTTGTGATTATGAGAATCCAATCTTCAGTGCATCACATCTCTCATGACCTTCAATATTTCTTCTAGATTCATCTTTCCTTGCACATTTTGGGAGGGAAATATTATTCTGCTCAAGAAGTCTTGACATCTGATCTATTGTTTTCTTCATACATAGGTTCTCTGGATGGTTTCCTCTCTTCCAATGCAGACACTTAGTCTTTTCAAACCTCTTTTTCTTATCCTTCCTAGAACCGGAGACTCCATCTGAAGAATTTTTCTTCTCCTTTGGTTTGTTTCTAGTGTATTTCTTATCCTTCCCCTTTTGTTTCCCTTTAGCTTGTGCGTTCTTTTTCTCCCCGGCTAGAAGAGATTGATTCTTAGAGGTTTTTAAGATTCCCATCTAGATCAACTTATCTTATACCTGAACGAGGAATTCAGTGAATGCATCAAGCGAGGGAATTCAACAGTTTGGGGTTGTCAGTCTCCTGGAGTGAAGGTGGACACAAATACTAAAAATCCAAGGCCAAGATTTCCCATAATGGAGAGCACCAACTACTCATCCTTCTTGTCAAATCCACATTTCTTTCATTGCATGACCAAAGACTTGAATTTGGAGAAGAACCATTGGATGGTTTTGAAAATTCTAGGTTCAAGAGCAATCAACTTATTCTCTAAAATTTGTTCTATAATCTCATACTTCTTTCCAATCAACAATTCAAGCTTCATCCATACTTCCCTTGGTGTTTTGTAATCCATCAAGGTGGTTTCATAAAATTTGTTCAGGTACTTCGATTTCTCTAAAGGTTGTTGGGGTTCAATATCCTTGCGCACAATGACCCTATGCATACCCTTGTTTCACAACATAATTTTCATATATCCCCTCCAATCCATGTAATTGAAAGGTGTGAGGATCCTTGGTGTCAAGGAAATTGAATTCTTCATTTTTCAGCTTCAAGAGCAGCGCAATTTTGTTCAATTCTTCAATTAACTTGCATACAAATCTCAATTTGAAGGTAAACCATATATGTAGAGATATGATACCATGTAAAATTATCAATTCCACAAGATCTTCTAGATAGATTGAACCTCATAGTGAAAGAAGAATTGAGATTAATTTTACAGTGAAAAATTCATAAACATTCACCGTGAAATTAAATAGACAAGAGAGATCAATTTTGCAGCAAATAATTAGACACAATACTCATTAAAATGTATGTAATACATCCATGATACAAAAGAGGGAATTTGTATCATTTAGGAGTGATCTGAATAATTGACTCCAAATTGACTGTATACATGGCTAACATACGAATAATCGCCATTGAAGACTCACTAGTGCAACTATGGACAACTGAAATAGCTGACAGTTAGTTAACTGACCATAATAGGTGAGCGAATGCTCCTATATCCTCAAATCATGCAAACGTTGAACTAGCTTAACTGAGAGTGAATTGAATGTGGCCCATTGGATTATGACTTAAAATTGCTTAGAGTGACCTAATGATGGAACTCTTGTAACTCTGAGTGGTCTCCTAAAATCTAGTGATTGGTCTCTAGATCTCCTAGATTGATGCATGAGGACACATCAAGTGGCTAATGAGCCCCATATAATATCTCCATGTAACACCCCGGTTTTGACCCCGATGCATTAAATATACATGATACATATATTGTAAATAATCATGGTGCAGAGCTAAAGGCCAAGGCCCCACCATCGATTGGTTATGTTATGTTTCAGATTGAAATTGTCACTGATGGTATATCGGGGCATGCGTCATACATATTAAGTTGTGGCATCATGTAGCTATGCATTTTAATTAAATAACCCAACTAGCTATGTTCACTGCAACTAAATTGAGAAGGGGTATGATTCTCATGAGGATAAGGAGGAGGGGGAATGCTAAAACTTAAGCCATGGGGGGGGAGGGAAGCCATGTGTCACCACTCTTTTTGATTTGATCATCTTCCCTTGTCTTATCCAACTACCACTTTAATGCCACTGAGTAGTCGAGGAAGTTATTGTTGGGGAGTGGGGTGTGGCAGGATTGTCAGTCCGTGCCCACAAGCACACTCCACCAGCAAATCGAACCTCACGTTGGGTAGAGGAAGTGAACTCTCCATTATTCCACTCTCTCCATGACGGTGTGGAAGAAAAACACTCCTGCACTTCCCACTCGCCATTCTCCATTACCGCTCATCCTCACGCAGGAGGACGTCATGTTCCTCACACAAAGGATTCTTTCTGTTCGGTCTCACAAAGCCAGGAGGGGAGCCATTTCAGCTGTCATTCACATTCTCCACATAGTGGTATTGGGTGTGTTTTCCCTCTGAATTTCGGGGTCTGGTGTAAGCTTCCCTCATGCACAGGTTGGAAGTTTGTTTTTCCTTCCCCATTGTGATCTATGTAAGCTTTTCTAGTGGCTTTGCTGTTCTGAACAGGTTGTTGTTTCCCCACGTTTGTTGGATGTGTTTGCTATTACATTTTGGGACTGCTATAGGTTTCTTGGGAGTTGTTTTGGACACGATAGGACCAAGAACGACTCAGGAGTCGTTTTCCCTTGTCCAAGCGGTAATTGCTAGGGCTTCAGACTATGTTGGGAGTAGGGTGAGGGCTTGGTTTGCTTGATAAACCTAGTGTGTTTGGGAACCACACAGACTGAGCTAGAGGGCTGGCTTTCTTCTCCACAACCCCTGAATAGCACTGGAAGGGAAGTTAGGGCCTGAGGGACTGTGTAGCAGAGAAGGGACTGATTCCTTATGTTTGGTGTGTGTGGGTGTCTTAGAAGTTAGGCTAGTTCTGGTGTAGGTGTCCCTAGCTCCATAATGAGCTCACCAGCTTAGCATTTGGCCTTTCCCAGCTCCTGGATGGCCTGATAAACCCAACTATGTTGGCTTGGCTGATCCATTGTTTGCCTGATAAACCCAACTGTGTTGGCTTGGCATGTTTTGTTATCTTGGCTATGTGTAAGCCTACTAGTTCCTTATTCCTTGGGGAATCATTCCTGACTCGGGGGTGGAAGCATTGCTGAGATATTAAGGAGCACGCTGGCCTATGGTGGGGAGAAACGTTGCAGCGACGTAGCTGGTTGCGGATGAAGTTCTCTATAAGATAAGTATTCTTTCCTAACTTGCGTCTGCAATCATATTTACCATTGATGAGTGATGATATACATGTTAAATGTCGATCTGTATATGCATGAATGCTTATTGATATGTTTTTCTTCCGTTGTGT
>LPNX010370931.1:309139-435340 GCA_001517045.1 Pseudotsuga menziesii | reverse complement strand
TATATATATATATATATATATATATATATATGTATGTATGTATGTATGTTCACGTTCAAGGGGCTAGATGCTCACATGTTGGTGTAAAGTAGCGTCCTCTTTCCTGTACGGAGGGTCAGGGATGTTACAATATGGTATCAGAGCCCTGGTTGCAGCATGGGCCTGAATGGGCCATGAAAGGATAGTTAGGAGAGGCAGGCTATCAAAGCGCAGCAAGAAAAAATCTGTGAATAATAGAAAATTTCATTGAAGAAATTTTTTCTAAGGGACAGACCATCGGCGCATCGGAAGACTCAGTGGGGAGCCCTTCTGATGCAACGGGAAGCTAGTTGAAAGGCCGTCCGATATAGACTCGGCCGCTAGCAAATCTTAGTTGATTTGATTGACGATATTTGGAAGATGTCTGAGCCGATGCATTGATAAGAATTATCTGATCACGTAGTCGACGTGGTAGCAGAGAAAGAATTTTCTAAGTGTTCGTCGGCGAAAATTAGTGAAAGTGGGAGCCACAGTTTCAGCGGAGATCAGCCAAAGACTGCCGAAATGCGGACTCAATATAGTTGAAGGAACACCCAATATTGACTTTTGATGTCAGCGGAGGAAAGAGGAATTCGACAAAGGTTAGATTAGATGGATCGACGAAATCTAGAGGATAAATTAGCCGACGCGGTAGCAAGAAAATTTCAAAAATTTGTCCAAGTGTTGAAACCTATCGGTGACCAGTGGAAGTTAGTTGATGAAGTCGCCGATGGACGTCATTGGAAGACATTAGAATATCGGACCACCAATGAACATCGAAAAATTTTAGTTGTTCGTGTGTTCGCTATTGTGGCTGGCTAGTGGGCTGTCCTTCCGACGGATAGAGACTTCAACCGCCAATGCCGTAGTGATTAATGCTTCTGACAGCCGATGAGAAGAAAATTTGAAAATTTTGTTTAAGTATAAGGTCATCGAAAAGTTATTAAGGATCAGACTATCGATCGGGAACGTTAAAAGGTTTGAGGACCTGCCATTGTGGTAATCTAAGGCACTACCCACCTGATGGTTAGTAGGTCCGACAACTGATAATGTCCACGGAATGCGCTGTGAGATCTCTTTCTGTCGTTGCGGCTGCCTAGGAGACTAAACGCCGATGCAATAACCTAGCCGATTGCTGACACATCGGAGGTAAGTTGCCATTTGGATCGCCACAACGACATGGAATGTAGTGACTTGGATATGCGTTGTGCAGAGGTTAGTCCTTTCGATGGTCAATAGGCTTGTGGCTGTGGAAGACACACGATTTATTGGTCACCGTTGTGGAAGCTGAGATGACTAGCCACCTGATGCGTAAGACACCCGACTGTTGATGCAGCGCATACACTGGTTTCATCACCGATTAGGTTAGGGAGGTTGGATGCGGATCTGATACAACAGAAGAAAAAAGGTGAACAGTCCTTGGAATCGCCGATGCAGATCAAAAATTTGGGCGATTTGCCCGTCGAACACCAAAAAATTAGTGTGGAAGAGGCCCGATGAAGAGAAGGAAATTTTGGGGTTTTTGAAGTGGAAATTTTCTCAGCAAATTCCAACTGTTTTAGCAGATTTCAGCGGACTATCGGTGGATTATAGATATTAACACGAGAGAGAGGACAATTTTTTCTTTTAAACAAAATTTTTGTTTTATGAAATTCCTGAAGGGGAAGGTAAGTAGTTTTGATTTATATTGATGATATGCATCTAACAGTTTGCTACTAACACATTTTTAGAATTATAGACACCTCCAAGAGCAGTATTCCAGGTATAATAGTGTGGTAAATCAAGGGGTGGTTCAGTCATGAGAACCCATGATGGGTATGATGCTTGGGATTCCTACGAGAGTGCGAGAGATGCCATGGGAGAAAATGACCGTAATAGAAATGATGACATAGAGTCTAATGTAAGGAGATTCCAAGAGACACCATCAGATGTTGTAGCCACCATGAGAAGCTTGGTTAAAGCCCAAGAAGAGCAGCATCAGTTGAATGCTGCTATGTTACAGAGTTTGACAGATTTGCAAAGGAAGATAGACTTTGGACGGGGTACATCAAGGCCAGAAGGCAGTAAGAGCAGCACTAGGAGAAGGAGAAGGACTTCTAGTGTACCATTTGATTCTAAAGAATCTAGTGGAGATACAAGTTCATCTTCTCATAAGAGGAAAAGAAGAAGGCACCATAGGGATTGCTCTCGAGATGAATTTAGGAAAGATAAACCTCCTACATTTGATGGTGAGGTAAAGATGGGACAAGAAGTGGAAGCTTGGCATCTTGGGATAAAGAAGTACTTTCAAGTGTAGGATTATTCAGGAAACATGAAGGCACGAGTTGCCATATTCATTCTAAATGGAAGAGCATCCATTTGGTGGGAACACTTCAAGCAAGTAAAGAGGATCAGTGAAAGAAGACTGAAGAGGAAACAGTTCAAGAAGTATTTCAAGCAGAAATACCTCTCTGACAGGTATTATGATGACAAGATTAAGGAGTTCCATGAGCTGAGATTGGGACCACAGACCATGGACGAATATGCAAACAAGTTTTTGGAACTGTTGAGGTATGTCTGGTACATTAGAGATGAAAAAGTGAAGGTCCAGTGGTTTCTGAGTGGATTGCCTCAAGCCTAGAAATATAGAATTGAGTTTTATGAACCGAGAACTCTTGAAGAAGCCATAAGGAAGGCCAAGTATTGCTATGAGCAAAGAAAAGGTAAACTTGATTACCATAAGGCATGGAAGGACAATAAGAATGAAAAGTTTGACCAAAAGAAGAAAGGTTTCAAACCTTCTAGATTCAAGAATCAATAGGAGCAGCCATCCGAAGCTACGCGTAATCTAGTTGGAGTGATAGGTAGAAATCCTAAAGATCCACCAAAAAATAGAGGACCAATTCAATGTTGTAGATGTGGAGGGCCCCACATGTGCAGGACTTTCCCACTCGAGAATGAGAGTGCAAGGCCAGTCCCTAGAATTTATGAAGCACTGGAGGACCGCCAGGCAGATCACCAGTCAGCTGTGGTTGAAGTTGCAGGTAAGATTGTTGAACAATCTGTTTCTATTTTGATTGACCCCGGTTCTACTCACAGTTACATTACTCCTAGAATAGTGGAGATTTGTGCTTTTAAGAAGGACAAGCATAGCAAACCTTGGCTAGTTTAGCTAGCCATAGGGACTAAGAGAAAAGTCAGTGAAGTGGTAGAGAAATGTCCATTGGTTATGAATGGATTGATCACTTGTGTACATCTGAATGTTCTACCGCTTGGTTCCTATCATGTTCTCATTGGAATGGAATGGTTAGAAGCTCACCGAGTGAAGCTTGACTGTTATAACAAGACTTTTGAATGCATGGATGAGGAAGGAAACCTAGTAGTGAAAGGTATTCCAAAGATAATTTCAGTAAGGCAGGTTTCAGCAATGCAGTTGAAGAAGTTTTGTAGGAAAGGTTTCCAGTTGTATGCAGCTCATATTTTGGAACCAACAGGAGATGAGACTCTGAGGTTGGAGGACTATCAGGTGTTACAGAAATTCAAGGATGTGTTTCCTGAAGAAATTCTAGGGCATCCTCCAAAAAGGGACATTGATTCTACCATTGAACTTGTGCCAGGAGTAGCACCAGTGTCCAAGGCACCCTACAGGATGAGTACACTGGAGATGCTAGAGTTGAAGATATAACTGCAAGATTTGCTAGAAAAGAAGTATATCCGACCGAGTGTGTCTCCTTGGGGAGCACCGGTTCTATTTGTGAAGAAGAAAGATGGTACACTCAGGTTATGTATTGATTATAGACAGTTGAACAAGGTTACTATGAAGAATAAACATCCTTTTCCTGGAATTGATGACCTCTTTGATAAAATGAGAGGAGCAAAGGTATTTTCCAAGATTGACTTGAGGTCTAGTTACCATCAGGTTAGAATCAAGGATGAAGACATTCATAAGACAGCCTTCAGGACAAGGTATGGACATTATGAGTTTGTAGTGGTACCATTTGGTCTCACAAATGCACCAGCTACATTTATGTGCCTTATGAACAATGTCTTCAACAAGTATTTGGACAAGTTTGTTCTTGTTTTCCTTGATGACATTCTTGTTTATTCTAAGAATGAGGAAGAACATGAGGAGCATTTGAGATTGACATTGCAAGTGCTCAAGGAACATCAGCTGTATGCAAAACTGAGCAAGTGTGACTTCTACAGAGATAGAATTCAGTATTTGGGTCACATTATCTCAGAAGAGGGTATATCAGTAGACCCTGAGAAGATTGAAGCCTTTATGAATTGTCCTACTCTAAGAAATGTGACGGATGTAAGATCTTTTATGGGGCTTGTAGGATACTACAGGAGATTCATTGAGGGATTTTCCAAGGTTGCACATGCCATCACTTCTTTGCAAAAGAAGGGGATAAAGTTCGAATGGACTTCTAAGTGTGAAGAGAGATTCCAGTGGTTGAAGAATCTTCTCACCAGTGCACCAGTATTGAAAGTTGCAGATCCAGAGAAGGATTTTGTGGTATGTACCGATGCATGCAGAAAAGGGATTGGAGGAGTCCTTATGCAAGACAACCACGTGATATGTTATGAGTCAAGAAAGATGAAGGAGCATGAGAATAACTATGCCACTCATGATATAGAGATTGCAGCCATAGTATATGCCCTCAAGATGTGGAGGCATTACTTGATGGGTAGAAGATTTGAGCTCAGAACAAACCATTGTGGTCTAAAGTATTTGTTTGATCAGCCTACTTTGAATGCTAGGCAAGCAAGATGGCTAGAATTTTTATGTGAGTTTGATTTCGAAATCAAGCACATAAAGGGAAAAGAGAATAAGGTGGTTGATGTGCTCAGCAGGAAGGTACAGGAAATTCATGTGGCATCTCTTAGTATTTGCCAATCAGATTTAAGGCAGTAGATTGTTAATCATGTTGTCGGAGATGAATTGTACGAGCAGGTAAAAGACAAATTGCAGTAGTAAAGTCTTGAGAAGAAGTATGAGGGATATAAATTGGAAGAAGATAGACTTATCACTTATAAAGGTAGAATTTATATTCCGAATGTAGCAGATTTGAGGAGAGTTGTTATGGATGAAATCCATCAAGCTTCGTATTCTGGTCACCCAGGATATCAGAAGACAATTGCTATAGCTAGAAAGTAGTTCTTTTGGCTAGGAATGAAAAAGGATATGGCTGAATACATTTCAAGGTGCATGAAATGTCAACAGGTAAAGGTTGAACATCAACATCCAGCAGGCTTGTTGCAGCCTTTACTAGTTCCAGAATGAAAATGGGAAGTTATTTCCATGGATTTTATCATAGGATTGCCGATGACTTGGAGACAACATGATTCCATCATGGTTGTGGTAGACAAGTTGACAAAGGCATCACGTTTTATACCAGTTAAGTCTACGCATAAGACTAATGACATTGCAAAGATATTCATGAAGGAGATTTTCAAATTGCATGGATTGCCAAAGGCAATAGTCTCTGACAGAGATGTCAAGTGCACTTCCAATTTTTGGAAGGGGTTGTTTGCAGATTTGGGTACAAAGCTAAACTTCAGCACTGCCTACCATCCTCAGACAGATGGGCAGACAAAGAGAGTTAATCAGGTGCTTGAAGATATGCTTCGCATGTATGTGATGGACAAACCGACCAAGTGGGAAGATTACTTACACTTGGTAGAGTTTGCTTATAACAATGGACAGCAGGCATCCTTGGGGATGAGTCTGTATGAAGCTTTGTATGGAAGAAGGTGTAGGACACCAGTGACTTGGGATAACCCAATGAACAGGGTTGTGCTTGGACCAAAATTGCTCAAGGAAATGGAGCAAGAGGTTGTAAAGATCAGAAAGAACCTGAAAGCAGCACAAGACAGACAGAAAAGCTATGTAGATAAGCATAGGATGAACAAAGAATTTAGTGTTGGGGATCATGTTTACCTCATAGTGAAAGCAAAGAAGAGTTCCTTGAAGCTTGGAAGTTGTGCCAAGATGTCATCGAGATATTGTGGGTCGTTTGAAGTGTTTGAAAGAATAGGGCCAGTCGCATATAGACTTGCATTGCCTGCTAGTACTAGAGCTCATAATGTTTTTCATGTTTCTTTGCATAATGAATATGTACATGATCCTAACCATGTGATAAATTGGGATGTGATTTAGGTGGAACCAGAGGGAGAGTTCCAAATCGAGCTAATGCGCATCCTTGACAGGAAGGTCACAATGCTCCGAAACCAAGCCATAGGGTAGGTAAAGGTGCAATGGGAGAATTATGGACCTGAAGAGACTACGTGGGAGTTGGAGGATGCCATGCATTTGGCACATCCATTTTTTTTCAATTCTGCGGAACACTGAGGTAGTACCAATGTAGCATTTTTTTCAAATTTTGTAAAGCACTGAGGACAGTGCTATTTAAGGGGGAGGGGAATGTAACACCCTAGTTTTGACCCTGATGCATTAAATATACATGATACATATATTGTAAATAATCGTGGTGCGGAGCTAAAGGCCAAGGCCCCACCATCGATTGGTTATGTTATGTTTCGGATTGAAATTGTCACCGTTATTATATCGAGGCATGCGACATACATATTAAGTTGTGGCATCATGTAGCTATGCATTTTAATTAAATAACCCAACCATCTATGTTCATTGCAACTAAATTGAGAAGGGGCATGATTCTCATGAGGATAAGGAGGAGGGGGAATGTTAAACCTTAAGCCATTGGGGGGGAATCCATGTGTCACCACTCTTTTTTATTTGATCATCTTCTCTTGTCTTATCCAACTACCACTTTAATGTTCTGCTGAGTAGTTGAGGCAGTTATTGTTGGGGAGTGGGGTGTGGCAGGATTGTCAGTCCTTGCCCACACGCACACTCCACCAACAAATCGAACCTCATGTTGGGAAGATGAAGTGAAATCTCCATTATTCCACTCTCTCCATGACGGTGTGGAAGAAAAACAATCCCGCACTTCCCACTCGCCATTCTCCATTACCGCTCATCCTCACGCAGGGGGACGTCATGTTCCTCACGCAAAGGATTCTTTTTTCTCGATCTCACGTATCTAGGAGGGGAGTCGTTTCGGTTTTCATTCACATTCTCCACAGAGTGGTATCAGGTGTGTTTTCCCTTCGAATTTCAGGGTCTAGTGCATGCACAGGTTGGAAGTTTGTTTTTTCTTCCCCATTATGATATGTGTAAGCTTTTCTGGTGGCTTCGTTGTTCCGAACGGGCCGTTGTTTCCCCATGTTTGTTGGCTGTGTTTGTTGTTACGTCTTGGGGCTACTATAGGTTGCTTGGGAGTCATTTTGGCCACAATAGAGCCAAGAACGACTCAGGAGTCATTTTCCCTTGTCCAAGAGGTAATTACTGGTTGACTACATGCATGCAGTGGTTGGTATTCCATACTGTGTTGGGAGTAGGGATGAGGGCTTGGTTTGCTTGATAAACCTGGTGTGTTTGGGAATGACACAGACCAAACTAGAAGGCTGGCTTTCTTCTCCACAACCCCTGAATAGCACTGGAAGGGAAGTCAGGGCCCGAGGGACTGTGTAGCAGAGAAGGGACTGATTCCTTGTGTTGGGTGTGTGTGGGTGTCTTAGAAGTCAGGCTAGTTTTGGTGTAGGTGTCCCTAGCTCCGTAATGATCTCACCAGCTTAGCATTTGGCCTTTCCCAGCTCCTGGATGGCCTGATAAACCCAACTGTGTTGGCTTGGCTAATCCATTGTTTGCCTAATAAAACCAACTTTGTTGGCTTGGCATGTTTTGTTATCTTGGCTATGTGTAAGCCTACTAGTTCCTTATTCCTTGGGGAATCATGCCCGACTCGAGGGTGGAAATGTTGCTGAGAGATTAAGCAGCACACTGGCCTATGGTTGGGAGGAATGTTGCAGCGACGTAGCTGGTTGTGGATCAAGTTCTCTATAAGATAAGTATTCTTTCCTAACTTGCGTCTGCAATCATATTTAACATTGATGAATGATGATATACATGTTAAATGCTGATCTGTATATGCATGAATGTTGATTGATATGTTTTGCTTCCATTGTGTATATGAATGATTATGTTTCGAAATATGTTTTATGTTTTTAAGTGTCATGCTTCAGCATTATGTATATATGTATGTTCATGTTCAAGGGGCTAGATGCTCGTACGTTGGTGTAAAGTAGCGTCCTCTTTCTCGGTCGGAGGGTCGGGGACATTACACTCCATACACTAATGAAATTGATAATGACATCATAATCTGGGAAACTAACGAATAAACTATGGTGGAAAAGGGAGTATTACAATAATCCTAACATCTCATCCACTTATAATGTTTGGTCTATTGTAGCTTACTCTAGGCCTACAAATACTATTGCAGCTAGTGATCAGTGTGAATGATGGTTTCCTTGCCCATCAGATAGTGCATCCACTTCTTAACAACTTAAACTATGGCATAGAGTTTCTTATCATAGGTAGGGTAGTTTAGAACTCCCTATGAAATTTTTTAGAATGATAGTATACTGGCCTCCCTCTTTGCATAAAAACCAATCCCTTAGAATAACCAGTTGCATTGTCTCAAATTCGAAAGGATTTTGCAAATTAGGTAATGCAAGAACTAGTGCTTGACTCATATTTCGCTTGAGCTCTTGAAAGAATTTCTATTTATTATCCTCCCACTTAAACCCCTTGCTATTTTTTGTTATGACATGGAGGGGTACAGCCATATCTGAAAAAGGAATCTATGAACTTATGGAGGTATTTTGTTGCCCCCATAAAGCTCCTAACTTTAGTGAAATTGGTAGGAGTAGGACATTGAGTGATGGAATCCATCTTTGCAAGATCAACCTTATGTTCTCCTCCACTAATCAAATACCCCAAATACACCAAGGACTACTGGATAAATTCACATTTCTTTAGGTTTTCCAACAATTGGTATTTATTCAAGGTCTCCAATACTTGCTTGAGATGTGAGATATGCGCTTCTGAGGTATCACTATAAACAAATATGTCATAGAGATATACTATAACAAATGAGTCTAAGAAAGGGCATAATACATTATTCATCAAACACATAAATGTAGTTGGTGCATTACATAAACCAAATGTCATTACAAACCATTCATATACACCTTTCCTATTGTTGAAGGTGGTCTTGCAGGTGTCTTATTTCTTCACTCGCAGTTGGTGGTATTTTGAATTGAGGTACAACTTGGTGAAGTACTTGGCTTTCCACAACTATTCCAATGGATCATCGAAACTAGGTAGAGGGTATTGGCTCTTGAGTGTGATATTGTTAAACATTATGCAATCAATGCACATCCTCTAAGAACCATCCTTATTGGGTACTATGATGATAGGTGATTGACAAGGTGAGGTTCTTTTACGGATCATGACTTTCTCCAAAAAATGCTACAATTGCTTCTTCACTTCATCTGCTTCTATAATATTCTATCTTTATAGTCTGATGTTTGGAAATGGATAATCCAACAATAGTTGTATCTCGTCCTCCAC
The DNA here is from genome assembly GCA_001517045.1 of Pseudotsuga menziesii. Classification (NCBI taxonomy): domain Eukaryota; kingdom Viridiplantae; phylum Streptophyta; class Pinopsida; order Pinales; family Pinaceae; genus Pseudotsuga; species Pseudotsuga menziesii. The sequence goes on along the minus strand of LPNX010370931.1, from coordinate 425,844 downwards.
CTCCCTCTTAGGAGGTAGCCCCTTAGGATCATAGATCATTTCTCTATACACCTTCTAAAGGCCCTCCAACTGATTTTTCTTCTCTTTGATACATCCCCCTAGGGATTCCTTCACTTTTACCGATTCACCTTCTTGGTTATTTTGTCTTAAGAAAAGAAATACAAAATTCTTACTTTAAGCGATCAGCTTTTTGCTTAGTTGGCACTTACCAAAAGGATCTTTGATTTACCTTTGTGTGCATTAATTATGAAGGATTTCCTATCCTTGATAAGCAGTATTGATTGGATCTCCTCATGAAGATCGCATCTCTCATATACATGTAGTAGATTTCAAACACTATACTACAAACATACAGGGGTACTACATATACCTCAACTTCATCAACATACTCTACACATATGGAAAACTTGATGTTGCTATTTTTCATGACTCTTAATTCCACATTATTATTTACCCATCCCAATGTGTAGGGACTGGGATGATCATGTACCTCTAATCCAGTATTTCATACCAGATCCCCTAATATGAGGTTTTCCTACAAACCAAAATTGAATAGAGCGTTGTTTTGGAAATTTGGACAATACTGATAGGGGGGGTGAATAAGTATTATTAACTTTTAACAATAAAAACCACTTTTAACTTATTCATTAACACACATGATCATCAAGACACATGAAAGACAACTTTTATCATGGAATCCCAATTGGGAAAACCACCAATACTTCCTATTACTACAAGATTATATTTACAAATAGTTTCTTCCTACTCCAATAGACAAGGATGGTACTACAACCTATTAACCAACAACTACTGGAAGGAGGCCACGACCCCCTGGTTTATCAGCAACTACTAAAAGGATGGTTCTACACCCTATTTACCAGCTACTATTGGAAGGAGGATACGGACCCTTAGTTTATTAGCTTCTACCGAAAGGATGCTTCTACACCCTATTTACAAGCTACCACTAGAAGGAAGCTACAACCCCCTTGCAAGCATATAGCTTGCCCTAAAACCACCCTGCCACCCTAGTATGATTTTATTAGAATTCTATACCTCCTTATATCCTTAATACTATCATTGGTTTCTCATTACTTCCTTGGTCTTTGTTTGCTGCTACTGCATGGATCTGGACCACAGAGACACTCTACTAAACTTGAAATATTTTCCTATAAATACCTTTACCATAATTCATATTTCTTTACCAACTTATCTCTTAAGTCTAGACTTTCATAGTTGCTCCCTTTCAATATGGAGTCGTGCATGTTCATTAAACACATCACTTCATAACACGTGCCTCTTCATCAAACACGTTTCCTAATTCTCTATTTAATTAATTTTAACTCTGTTTAAATTTATCAGTCACGACCTTTTGTAATTTCTTTTCACAATGACCTTTCTGCAACAATATCTCCACAATAGACCTTTCCACATTGACCTTTTTGCATTGAGCTTTCCGCAATAACCTTTCTGCAATAACCTTTCACAATTAACTTTCCGAAATTGCGGATTGCAGACAATTACCTTTCTGCGATTACCTTTACGCAATTGTCTTTCTGCAATGACCTTTCCATAATTTATGGGAACTCATTCCTTCCGTAATTACAGGTTGTAGATTGTGGATGTGCATTTTGAGATGATTTTGAGTTTTCTCGACAACTACTTCTGCAATTGGAAACTTCTTCCTTTCATAATTGCGGATTGTGGGTTGCGGGTCTACATTTTGTTTTTTTCTCGAAATTGCTTTTGTAATTCATCTTCCATAAGACTTCTTCCACAATTTGTGGATTGCATATTTGCATTTTGATTTTTCTCGAAATTGCTTCCGCAATTCGTCTTTCGCACGACTTCTTCAACAATTTGTGGATTGCAGATTGCGGGTCTGCTTTTCACAAATGATCAAAAATTAACTTCTGCAACACCGCGAACCATTGATTTCTTTGTGGAATCCACCTCATCCGTAGATCTATCTTCTCTATTTAATTATTAACACTCTATTTCGCAGGGTCACTGATTTTCCATTCTCGAATGCACTCATCCTTTATAAGTATGCAATAATATGTTCTGATACAGGAATAATAAACTATGTTTGTTATATCTTTGAATATCATATCTCATGCTTAATAATAAACATTTTGTTTGTTCCATGAAATCTTTTAACAATTCCTATAGCTTATCGATGTAGATGATTGCATCTTAATTAATCTGTAGCTTCCTCTTGTAGCTAATAATTCAGATTTGGTTCTTGTTATGATGAAGATTCCTGGACCTGATGCATATGATTCCAGGATTTTCAAACATATCTAAACACCTTTATGTGCTTCTTTGCTGGAATTTTATATACCTTGTGTAAGCAGTCTATACATCTTGTGTGGACATACCCAATTTCCTTGTGCATACATTCTTAACCATGTATGTGGAAATTTTTCAAACGCCATTTTTTAGGACACCATCATATGTCTTTCCAACTCTCTTTGTTATTATTTTATCTTACACTGAGTTGTACCTAGCATCATGTTTATTAGTTATTTCTTTGTCATTATTGAACTTCTTTAACATCAATGACAACAATATTCAACATTCTCTGCCTTTGGCATTGATGAAAACATCTAAACATTTTCCCTCTTTGACAACAATGACAAAGGATAACATGTTATGCCTTTTTAGTCTTTCTTCTTTTAACTTGACTTGGTACTGACCATTGTGTTATGATCTGGTTAACATTTTCCTTCTTGCAACAATTTCATTGAATGGTAACCTGGATGATAAATTCATAGACTCCCCCTATCACAGTGCTTCCTTCTGAAGCATTAATGAGCCTCTCTTAATTACTTCAAGCCAATGTGATGGTCATCTTGATAATTTCAAATTGTGACAGATTTTATACTCATTGGGTTTTTTTTAGTTCTTTCATTCAATCGTTAGTTTTCTTCCATATATTTCTCTTTCAAGATGCATCATATAACTTGTTCTTCTTTAAATATTCTCCAATTCCATGAAAATAATTTATTATCCATATATATTTCTTCCTTCACAATATTCAACTATTGAAGTTCTGGGTGAAGTTCCACATAATCTACAAAATTTGAATCTGCAACCTTCTCCTCCTGATTCCTAGGACACAATCTTACTGCTACTTTTACTCATCTTGGAACTTTCCAATAAACTGCAACTTTTATCTTTCATCCCATCCTTGAGTTCTCTTCAAGTATTTCCTATGACTCTTCTTTTTCTTGTTTTGATGGCAACCTCAAAAAATTATTTTCTTCTTACCAACTAATATTTTTCAAGTACCAATTGCATTTTTCTGATATTAACTCCCCCTAAGTATATGATTCCTTCTAATGTTAATTTCAGGGTTCTCTTTAGGTCATGAGAGACCTTAGAAAAGAATTCCACGATCATCATTATATTCTTCTTCATCATATTCATCTCCATCAGTGTATTGATTTACATCTTCATCTTGCTTTCCCTCATAATGGATGTCATTTTTATCTATATCATTATTTTTCTCATCACCATCCTTGGAAACTTCACTGATATTTGAAATCTGTGTAGTCTGATTTTATTCTCCACATCTTTCCATGAGGTAGCCTTCTTACTAGCCTTCTATATATTTGTTTATTTGATTCCATACATTGGTCTTTTCCCTTTGTTCTACAATCAACAGCTTTGTGACCAAACTTGTGACAACAATAACAATAACCATAGAAATTTCCTTTATATATGGGAAATTTTTGATCTTCATGCTTCACAACTTCCATCTTCTTCCATTGTTTCCGAGCCTCTACTGAATCACTATTTCTCATCTTACATTCTCTAGCCATATGTCCAAAATTATTACAAGAGTAGCAATGACCGAAAAATATTTGTTGATATCTACTTGTCACTGGTCTTCCAGGAATCATATCCATTCTTTGTAAGAGAGGAGCATATTTCTTACTTTCTTCCCTTTTAATTGGGCTCTTGAGCGCAACAACATAGCTTCTTTTATTTCCATCTTGGTTTGTGAAAGAGGAATATTATGGCTTCTTTTCTTTGTCAAATCCTAATTCGGATTTATCGCTTGATGGTCTTTGGACACTTAGGATTTCATCTAAATTCCTTGAGTCATTCTCACACTTTGATTTGACTGAATATTTATCAACCCCTTTTCTAAGTTGAATAATATATTTTTCAAGTTTTCTGGAATATTGTATTATGTTATTGAGCTGCACTACTAGGTCCTCTTCAATCTTCTTGGCCTCTTTAAGCTGGTTCTTCAAATCAATAATAATTTGACTTGACTCTTTATCTTTTGATTTATGCTCTTCTTACCATTTTGACAACTTTTCTTTCAAATATTTTTTCCTTCTTCTACCTTTTTCAAGTTCCTCAAGATCAGTTATGACTTTAACCTCTAGGTCCACTTCTCCTTCCTTATCTGATTCATGTTCTTGAGTTATTGTCCCCGTGAATAGTATTTCTTCATCTTCACTGTCTTCCTTGGAATATAAGTTTTTCTTATTTTCTTAAATTTCTTCTTGTACATGGTCTTACTCTTTTGATCTTTCTTATGAAAGCAACATTCTTAATCATCATCACTATCTTCTTGTTTTGGGTAAGGACACTATGTGGAAAAGTAACCAATCATTCCATAGTTAAAACATTTGAAGGGTAGAATTACTTTGTACTTTCCAGTATCTTTCTCAAGTTTCTTGATGAAAAAAATCATCTTCATCATCTAGGCTCTTTGATTAGTTCTTGGATAAGGCTTTAAATGTTGCTTCTTTCTTTGGTGATCCATCTTGTCTTGTTCTCATCTCATAGGAAGTGAATATCCCATGTATTTCATCTACTGTCACGAGTTTAATATCATCTCGTTCTTCTAGAATGGACACCTTTGAGTCATACTTCATTGGAAGGGTTCTTAGTACTTTTTAAACTACTTCTCTCTCCTTTATTTCTCCTCCAATGTTTCTAATAGCATTGACAATAGCTTTTAAACTGCCCGAGTATATCTGAATTTTGGATTGTTTGACTTTGGGTGATCCTTCATAGACACATTTTAATTTTTCCCAGGCATGTTTGGTTGTTTTGCATTGCATGACTTTTACAAACACTGAATTTGTTAACCCACTCAAAATTGCATTCAGGGATTTTGCAATGGCCTCAAATTGGTCTAGTTCACCTTTGTCTATAGGTAAGTCCTCTTGTACTTCATATTATTTTTCAATAGACCTCCAGACTTTGTATCCAAGATACATTAGATGGCACTTCATTCTTAAACTCCTATATGTATAATTATCTCCTGTAAATAATGGAGGTAATTTGGTGGTTAACCCTTTTTTTTTATCCATAGTGGATTTTAATAGGATCTTCCTTCTAATGATTAAACTGTAGTGAAGGATCCTACTATGATACCAATTGTTGAAAATTTGGAGAATACTGAGAAGGGTGGGGGGTGAATCAACATTATTAACTTTTAACAATAAAAACCACGTTTAAATTATTCATTAAAACACATGGTCAACAAGACACAATAAACATAAATTTTATCATGGAAGACCAACTAGGAAAACCACCAATAATTCTTATTACTACAAAATTATATTTACAAATAGTTTATGCCTACTCCAACAAAGAAGGATGGTACTAGGCCATATTTACCATTAAGTACTGGAAGACGCAATTTCCCCCTAGTTTATCAGCTACTACTAAAAGGATGCTTCTACACCCTATTTACCTGCTACTACTGGAAGGAGGCTACGACCCCCTGTTTTATCAGCTACTACTGAAAGGATGCTTCTACACCCTGTTGCTGCTGCTGACCGACATGCATGTGTCAAAGCCACAAATTAGGCACATCATCCCGATGACAACTACGAATAGGGGAGCTACCATCACCATGCTCCTCTCTTCCTCGCTTTAGGTTGTCTCTTCTCCAACTCAAGGGGGGGCGTCCCTGGTGTTAAGATTGCTAAGATAGGAAACAAAGGCGGACTAGGTGATTGGAAGAGGTTGCCTTAGCGAAATGGTTGTATCATAGGAGTATTTGAAAAGGTTGATGGAAGAAGGGAAGGATCAGAACCCCATTAATGGACCAGTGCCAGTATATCTAAAGGGCGAAATGGAGTCAAGGGAGAACCCATGCGGGCCTTGTGTCAGAGGGGTAGTTACTAAGTATTCTTCTTCCTAAACATAGAATATGCGCTATGTAGACAAAGTAGATGCTACACCATCAATTTTGATAAGATGTAGGCATTCAGCCCATGCATGCACGCTCACAAAGGGGAAAAGAAAGCAGCTACTAGGATTTCCTCCTTCCAATAGGATGAGAGCGTCAGTTTATGGTCTCTGATGTAGATATAGAAAGAAAGAAAGCCTAAAACAAATAACACTCTATACCACAAGCTAATGCCACACACCATGAAGGGCACTCGACTGAACAACCATATGAACCAAAAAGATAATTTTCTATTAAACATGGGGAAAATTCCTCCCAGTTTTTTCCATCCTTTTACAATGAAAGATCCATGCTCTTTATACGCCAAAAGACCTTCTCACTTTTTTCTAAAAGTAAAAATGAAATAATAATAAAATAATCTGGAAAAAGTGGAACAGGATCTTGATCCACTTTTTTCTCTCAATTAAAACAAACTTGATAACTCCAATTTATTTAAAGCTAACTCCTACCTAAGTTAATTGCACCACCTAAGCTAACTCCTACCTGAATGGGTGTTTCCACGTGGATTTCAACAAGTCCCTGATTTTTTTTGTTTTAACAACAGCTAAGAGGAAACTGATTTCTTGCACAAACATCAACAAGACATCGAACCTTCCATAAACTAGCCATTGATTTGAATAGCTAACCTGGCAGATGAGTTATTAGCTGCCAAAATATGCATGGATTAATCCACCATTCCACAAAACCGCTTACTGGCCATAATCAATGCATCCCATACTGTAATCGTTTTCCAAACAAAAATCCATGGCATAGGTCAATAGATAGACATGCCGACTTGGCGAGGGGTTTTCATATGCACTTGATCACCAGCACTAAGTGATGACCCATGGCCCGCCAAATCAAACAATAGATCAAGAAAAATCATTGGCAGTGCATGGATCAATTTTGACTTGAGGCTATTGATGGTTTAAGAAAATCGTGATTTCATTTGCGTCAGATTTTCCAATCGATGGAATAGGTGGATTTGCAACCGTGAAGAAAGCTACACTCTGCGAGGTGGACACTATTTCTTATGCTCGACTATCTCTACTCCATACTTCCTGTAAACTCGGTGATACCACCAAACCACTACCTGACAGTGAATACATCGCCAATTTTCTCAATCAGCAAATTGATGCATTAGTTATGGTTCAAAACACATTCTTGTCACCTCTAACTTCAGATACCTCCGTGTCCACTGCTCCATGTGCAAACTTTGATATGCTACCATGAAACTTTGCTACGCTATAATGGGATCAGTCTAAAAATCCAATATTTTTTATTGCCAGAGGAAACAGGTCTAAGCCACTTGACTCAGTTTCCACCGATGATAGCGGGGGATTAACAACATTTTTCAGTGAAATATTCCGCAAGATAGTGAAAACTCCATAAAACATGCCCAAAAAGATGTTTGAAAAAGAGCCCGCAATCAACGAGGATGACCTAATAAGCTTGTTTCTCGGGTTGATTTTGGAACACGAATAAAGTTGCACTCCTAATCCTTGATGAGACTGGCCATATGATAAAAGTGATCTCCACTTAATTGGCTACCAACTCCAATGGAAATGTGGTTCCCAGTCTTCACAAAAGCAGAGATATCTTCCACGTTGATTTGAAGCATATTCATCGACGATGAAACATTTCCAACAAGTTCAAGTTCAACAATTTATCAATCGTGAAAATACTTGCTACTCCTGCTAGCAAGAATACTTCTCGTGATGGTCATAAAAAATCCACGCGGCTGTGTAGAACACCTCAGCCCGAATGCCAGTGCTGGTCCTTGCTGGACATGTATACAAGAAACTGGCAGACGAAATAGAAAACATGATATCCACTCTCTCATGTCTTTGTTTTTCAATTTCTTCATGTGGCTGCTTTCAATATATTTTTTATCTCGCAGAATCCCTCCCAAACTCTTCCCTGTATACAGAGTATCACATTCAACTTGTTCATCCCTTGATTTTGGACTTCTCAAACAAGACTGTATGATTCTATGAATTTTGTTTTCCCTATTTGGGAGTCTACATTTCCATCTAGGTTTTCACCAACTTCCTGCTCTGTCTCAGTTGTCCTCCTCAGTGACTCATAATATAAACCTAGCTGCAGTCAAATACTTCACAAAATTCTTTTTCACCCTTTTCATAAGATCCAAAATGGGATCACCTTTATTGTTACATTTATAGCAATTCTCCCAGATAAACTGAATATCCTTAAATACATCTCAAGAATTCATATACTTTTCAACTCTCTCCAATGCACTGCATACTGTGTTGAGGTCCATTGGTTTGTCAAAGACATCAAAATAATCTGAGATACCAAGAGCAACTAGATTTACTGGAGTGTTGAAAGGTTCTACTGTATCCATTTTCATTGTTTTCTTCACAACCAAGTGAACCACCCAACCATCAAATCATCCTTCAATTATTTTGCATCATACTCAGACTGATCAGTTTGACCTTTTTCAACAGCATGAGATTTCCTTCTATGCCTTTGATGCAGTCCTTCTGATATTTCTACCATATTCTTTCCTGATTTTCAAAGTTAATATGCAACTTCTTTATCTCATTTTGATGTGGATTGCTTTCTATCTCATTATATTTATTAGAACCATTTTTACCCAGCATAGCTACTGCTGATTGTCTGAACTAGCTTCATGAAACCTCTGCCTACCAAAGGTTTGAATCTTACCCCTACAAGTTAGGAGGTAACACACCCTATTTACCAGCTACCACTGGAAGGAGGCTACGACCCCCTTGCAAGCATATAGCCTACACTGGCACCACCCTACCACCCTAGTATGATTTTATCAGGATTCTAGATCTCCTTATATATTTGTCACTGCTTTCTAATTACTTCATTGGTCTCTATTTTTTGTTGCTACATGGATATAGACATCAGAGACGCTCTACTAAAATCAAAATATTTTCTTATAAATACCTTTACCATCATTCACCCTTCTTTACTAACGTATCTTTTCACTATGGAGTTACACAATTGCACCCTTTCAATCGGGAGTCGTTCCTGTTCATCAAACACATCACTTCATAACACGCGCCACTTCATCAAACACATTTCCTAATTCTCTGATTAATTATTTTTAACTATGTTTAAATTATCAATCACGACCTTCTGCAATTGCCTTTTCACAATGAATTTTCTGCAACAATCTCTCCACAACAGACCTTTTCACAATCACCTTTCCACAATTACCTTCCACAATTAAATTTTTGAAATTGTGAACAACTACCTTTCCGCAATTGTCTTTCCACACCGACCTTTCTGCAATTCGTGGGAACTCATTCCTTCTGCAAATGTGGGTTGCAAATTGTGAATGTGCTTTTTGAATTTTCTCGAAAATGGATTCGACAATTACCTTTCCGCAATCAGAAACTTCTATCTTCCACAATTGTGGATTGCAGGTTGCAGATCTGCATTTTTATTTTTCTCAAAATTGCTTTTGCAAGACTTCTTATTCAATTTGTGGATTGTGGATCACAGATTGATTCCGCAATTGCGAATTGCGAGTTATGGGTCTGCATTTCTATTTTTCTCAAAATTGATTCCACAATTCTTCTTCTACAATACTTCTTCCTCAATTTGCATATTTCATATTGTGGGTCTTCTTTTCACAAATTCTCAAAAAGTGTCTTCCGCAAATCTCTTTCAGCAACACTGTGAACCATTAGTTACTTTGAAAAATCCACCTCGTCCATTGATCTATCTTCTCTGTTTAATTGATCTATCTTCTCTGTTTAATTATTAACACATGTTTGCTTTATATGCATGTAGATTAGTTTTTTAGTATAGATTGCATGGCATATCATTGTTTTTGAAAAAGAAAAAAGAATTTGTTCTTTTGTGGTTTTTAAGTTTCTATTTGAAAAAGAAAGAGAATAGTTTTTGCTTTTTGCATTTCAGTTCTCTTTGTGTAGTCATTTTGTTTCAACTTTGAGTCAAAACACCACATAAGTTTCATTCCATTTACCCTCTGACTAACAACAACCCTTAAAATAAATGATATAATTTAAAATTTATTAGCAAGTTTTATTTTATAGGGTCATACACCAACTAGCTTAGGCTAGAATTGTGGACTAGGGATTTTTAACAATCCACAAGTGTTAAAATTTCAGACGTAGTTGGCCAATCACTAGGTAAACCCTTTTCTACGTTGATTATATCTGGGAAGATCCTCTCAAACGGGAGTTAAGCATGAGGCCGCGTGGAGACTTGGACTGAGGAGATAACCCTTCGATTCCATGTCAAAGCGTAGACCAAGGTTTTTGCGCATCTGGGGATTCTGTCTTAGACAAGGTTTCAGGCTTCGCTACCCTGCCCATGCATACGAACCAAGCTTGTGACTCTCCCCCTAGACTGTCAATATAGTTAAGGTAGCCTTTAGTCTCTTTAACATTTAGGGTTCATACACAGGTACACTGAAACGCTATTTCTGGTTGACCTTGGATGGGTTTGGAAGGTAACCCCGGTAGAAGGTGTGGGAGGGCGGTGGGTGATTCCTCTGCTTGTGCCTAAGAACATCTATAGGGACACCAAGTAACTGTCTATCAACTTTCTTTTGGAAAGCATATCTTATACCTGTTTGTCTATTTGGCTTTAGGAATTTTTAGTGAGTGCTATGTGGTTTGTATGTACTTAGTGTGCCTTTAGGCGTGTGCTTTGTAATTTTGGTTGCCTATCAACCTCAGAATTTGTCTCCTGGTTTGAAACTATGTCTAACGCTCCTTTGAACACCAACCAAGAGATACCCATGCTGGGAACTCCTTGTACTATTCCTCTCATGAGGAATGTTGGTGTTCCCTTGTTGGCCACCCTGAATCTACCTGGATTCACCCTAGGGCTATCGGTGTGGTTTTTTTCCACTCCAACCGTCTTGAATGCTCCTGATGCTTCTCAAGTAAGCTCTTTATTTCAAGGGAATCAAAACATCACTTCCCCTTCACTTGTATTTAATTCTCCTACTCCTTCTACCTCATGCGGTGAAAGTACTAATACTAGTAACCGACAGTCTAAAAGGGGTAAAAGAAGGAGGAATATGAAGAAGGCACATAATCAAGGGGGCACCCGATCAACCTCTGCAGGTCATGTTGGACCCAGTCTCTCAGCCTCTACAAGCCATGTTGGGGGCAGTCTCTCAGCCTCTGCAAGCCATGCTGGGGGCAGTCTCTCAGCCTCTGTAGTTCATGCTGAAGACAATTTGTCAGCCATTGCGAGTCATGTTGACACTGTTGAAAAAAATATCCGTTCAAAACACAAGCCCATGTTTCCTTGTAAGCTTTGTGAGGGAGACCACCTTACTTATAAATGCCCTTCTATTGAAGAGGTAAGAAGAGTTTGGCTTCATGGTTATCCCGTTTTTGAACAACTTATAGTTTCTCAACACCCTACTCAACCTTTGGTCGATTCCACTCTTCTTCCGAAGAGTGATCCTAATGTGATTGAACCAATGTCATATTTGGTCAATCCCACTGTCCCTAGGAAGAGTGACTTTGATGAAGCGGTTGAATCGATTTCAGTATCGATCAATCCCACTCTTCCTTTGGAGGGTGAAGTGTCTACTAGTCACATTTTCTTCACTACCATTTCAGAACTTACTGAACAAGGGGGCACTGAACTCGCTTCGGATCAACCCCCACCAAGCTCTCGGATTGCTTCCTTTGATTGGGATAGCCTAGTTGAGCTATGCCTTCCTTCTGATGCACCTTTCCAGATAAAGGTCAAAGTTGAATCATACATGATTGCTCATTGTATTGTTGATGAAGGAGCCTCAGTTAGTATCTTGTTTGCTCGTGCTTGGTGAGGCATGGGATCTCCTAGCCTTGTGTTGACTGCTAGTCAGTTACTGGTGTTTGATAGAAGAACTAGTATAGCCTTGGGAATTCTTACTCAAACACCTATTACTTTGGGTGGGAAGACCATCTTAGTTGACTTAATGGTGATAGAAGACCCCTTGGACTTCAATATGCTCCTCAGACAAGATTATGTCTATGCCATGCAAGCTGTGGTGTCAACATTTTTTCGTGTGATGTACTTTAATCATGGAAAAGAAATTGTCACTGTCAATCAGTTGGATTTTCTTGATCCTTCTCTTAACCCAACTAGAGACCAGGTCTTTCCTTTATTGATTCCCAGTGTTTCTATAGACACTACCCCGCCACAGGTGAACTATGTGGTCTCTTGTCCTTTGTGTTCAATTTCTACTGAGAAGCAGCCTCTATTTTCATGCTTACCTTCTTAGGACTTGGTCCCAACAGTTGAATAGGCAAGTCATCCTATATAGACTGTGGGGCCTAATCCCCACTCTGTCAATCCATTTGAAAGTTTAGACATGTGTCCTATCTCGGATGATCTCCTTCCTTCGGATGAAGTCTTCCTAGAGTCTTTGATACAGTCTAACCTTCTTTTGGATGTTGGTTCAGTTATGACTAAGTCTAACCCTAATTTTCCTAGTAAGCCTGAACTTTCTTCTTATGTTGGTCTTATTGAGTCTTTTGACTCTTCCTTCGAACAGCAAGTCAGTGATCCTAACGAGTTTGATTTTTCTTATGAATATTTCAACTCCTGTGATATTGAGTTTGTTCCTGTAGACTCTGTCTCCCTTGTTGATTTTTGCTCTCCTTCTGAGGTTGATCTTACTGATTATAAACCCTTGAGCCTTGGTGCTATAGAATTTTCTTCAATCGATTATGCCTTGACTTTCCCTTTTGTAGAAGATAGCAAAGCCACATGTGTTTCTGCCAAAGTGACCCGCATCGGATCTTTTCTTCTGAATATGATCCTGATGTTGTTGTTTCTTGGAGACAGGATTTGTAGTTGGATTCACAATTGTTTACTGGCCTCATCTTGTTGGTAAAGTTCTAAATGCATTTTCATGTGCCCTGCTCGCGCTTATGAGCCTGATGCCGGCTTCCACACTTTTAGCTCATTATATAAGCCCTCATCTTTGTTCTCATCGTTGCTAAGCCTTGTATCATTTTGCCTTTGCAACTTGACACCTTTTACCCTGAGGAGACGTTCCCCGAGTGTCCTTATCTTGCTCACTTTCCTTTCATTATGCATAGGTTTGTTCCTTGCACTTGGAACTAGTTTCACTCGCTTATGACACTCGTCTCCTCGCATTTAGAGCATTCTTTCTGCTCTTCTTTGATCTCGTTAAAAATAGTAAGGAGGCCACGAGTTGACTTTTCTAGACTCGTTAAAAATTCATGGGAAAGATATTGAGTTTCTTTAGGCCCAGGTCTGACTCCTCAAAATAGACTTGACTGCCGAGTAAACTTGTCCATTTAGGCTCGTTAAGAATATGTGAATGGGCATCCACATTGGTGGTAGGTTATCTCTTTCTTAGACCATGTGGAATAATACGAGAAAGGAACACTCTCTTTTCTTTGGAATTGAGAAGAGTATTCTTAGGCATAGGTTTATCTCATTTCCGGACTTGAGGGACTAAACTTATGAAAAAGGAACCCCTGGTATGAGCTTAGTTTTCTCTTTTTCGTGCTCTGGACCTAAACATGAAAAAGATTATGAGTGTACTTTGTGTCTTTGTCATGCTCGTTAAACCCTAAAGAACAAAGCATCGAGTTTAATGTTGTAAGCCCCATTTATCGTAATAAAATGGATCTTTCTGAGTGATCTTGCCTCCCTTCACACTCATAAAACTCAGGCTATATGTTTCTTTTGAAGGAGCGTTGGGTAGGTGGTAATTTAACCTTTTTCAGACCTTCCTGACTAAGTACGAAAAAGGTGCACCTTTTCTTCTTCGAAAGTTAAGAGAGTTCTTCTTTGGTATGTTTTATACTTTTTCGGCCTCAGGAGACTAAATTGGATGAAAAAGGACCCCCCATGGAGTCTTCTTTGGAGTTTTCAGACTCTCTAAATGTGAAAACACCAACTGAGCATGTACTAGTTCGGGCTCATTAAATCCATGAATCAGTGACACTATCAAGCATTATTTTCCCTTCTCTTCAAGCTTGTTAAAAAATGAAGAGGGATCCGAGTTGACTTTCTTGGACTCGTTAAAATTTAACAGGGAAGGTAAGGAAGAAGTTTTCTCTTGTTTTCAGTTAGTGGCAGCATGTCATCCTTGAACATAGCACTCTCTATTTTTTTCGATACCCATGTCTCAATGTTTACTTTTAGTTCAGCTATTACTTCGAGTTTACTACTCCTCCTCTTGTCTATTATACATGGGGAATCGGATCATGTCTCCTACATGACAGATAAGTCTAGTTGTTTCTATCAATAAGTTAAAAGTTTCCTTGGGTCATCTCTGTGTCGTGCTCATTGTTCAAGGACTCAACCCAATGTTTGATCTCTATCCTGATCCCATCATTGTTATATCTGTTATCTATTATGTCTCCCTTATTTTTCCCAATTCCTAGTCACTCTTGTGATCTGTTGGAGGATCTATTGCCTTCCTTATCACATCATGGTTCCATTTCAGTACTTCTTGATGACGAAGACCTAGAGTTTTGACGATAGTACCTCAGGATTCACTTTTGTCATTGGTGGATTCCTTTGCTTCAGTTGTCGATTATCACCTATTGATTGACAAACTGTTGAATCCTTTCCATGTTCGACTTCAGCCTACATTTATTCACATGGCTTGGATTGTACTGGCTCTTTGGGATTGTTTATGAAGACCTTAGTTCCTCACCTATGGACTAAGTTGCGCAAGATTATGTTCCATTTATGTACACAGCTTCCATATCTTTGAAGACTCGTCATTATTGTATATTGTGGCTTCGATCCACATTTGTAATATACGTGGTCTTGTACCCGTATCATATGATGTACTCAAATATTTAAAAGGAGCTAGTGTTCTAGTATATTGAACATAGCATCCTCATATATGACTTTGTATATGACATTATTATTTATTTGTTTCAGGTACTACCTCTGCTTCATTGGATTTCTGAGGTCTCCAAAGATAAAGATTATAATGTATTTCGGCCATCGCTTCCCTCTGACCTCACACATTAGGGGGCATATGTTATCCACCCAAATGGCACTTATCCGTCCGAGTGCCGACATTTCCTATGTTGGTGCAAAAAAGGACATTTATGGATTGAAGGTTGCCTAAAACACTATAGATGGGCATGTTATGGAATACATTCATTATCCATCCAGCTTGCCATTTTTACCTTTGAACATGTCAATTGCTATACGTGCCTTTGCCTATGTGCAACCTGTGTACATACACGACTTTTCCTACAGCATGTCGTGTGTTGTACACGAGTATTTGTAATTGCAACCCACGTATAGATCTATACGTAGGCTCCCCTTAGAGTAGTTCGCGTGTCATACACGGGTCTCTAGTATCAATACCCGCGTACGCTTTCCTTTGACATTAAAAATAATAAATCACAATTATTTGAGATTTGTTAAGCCCTTAACTGTAGCCATATTAACTGTCTCAACCTCTTCAACCCTCGAAACTACCTTATTTCACTAAGTATAAATAAAGGCCTTGGGGAGAGTATTAATCAATCATACTTGGAGAACAAAGTTATGCTGGTGGTGTCTATTCAGAAGTTTTTGGAGCAGCGGAACTCAGAATCCTTTGGTTGCAGAGGAGTCCTTGTCTCAGGCGTTGGGTTGTAATCTTAACTCATTCACTATTGTTAATAAAGAGAATCCTTCTTCCAAATGTGTTTTGAATGTCTTTCATGTATCATGGTTTGATGAATATTTATGATTAAGCACTCTATATATTATTTATCTAACTTGTCCTATATACATGTATAAGCTTGCATTTGGAGGATTTTCTCTTTATAGGTGAAGGAGAAACATCCCTAAAATATTTGGAGGAGAAGCAGAGCGGAAGAGGACAAAGCTAGGATCAACCGTCGTGAATTGGGTGAGTCTATCCTATCTTCTTGTTTCCTTTCTGTACTCTAAAGTTGATTGCTTGCAAGTTTTAAGAGTATGTTGGTAACCCCAGACATTCGGTTATAAGATGTTTATTCCTATACAATACTGCCATGGATAAAAAATTATTGGATAGAACTTAGAAGCTCTTGAAGAGGCGGGCCACGAATTCTACAGCTCTAGAGTCAACATCACCTTCTTCCCTTACAAAATCCATGGTAAGTTTCTTGGTTTACTGTGAATTAATAATTTTTTCCTAGTTATAATATTGAAGCATAGGTAACTAGGTTAAAATTGTTGCTAAGTTTCCTTTTTACTGTGAATTTTTATCTTTTTCCTAATAATATTCAAGCTTGGCTAATCACCAAAGAAATTTACTCTTCAATAGCGTTTCAATCTATTTACTCACAATCCATAGTTATGGCCATTCATAACGATGTGTTCTTGTTTAGAACTCATAATCTCTCTGCAAAAATCCAGTCCAATATGCAAGTTGAAACCCTAAGTCAATCTACCAAAATATATCCTACTCGATAGGAACACATATGCAATCGATAGCCTCTAAAATGACCTGTAGAAAACACGTAGGGTCTAAAATAAAGATAAAATAATATGTTGGAGAACCATGTAATGGTAAAAGTAAATAACAATGGATTCCAAGAAGAGATGGTGTCAATAAACATTGTTATAGTACTGAAGCACATAAGTATTTGTTACATTAAAACACTATATTTTTCAATGATTTCCAAAAGTTATGTAATCATGAAACTCTATGTGGTAGTATTTTGAAGGGAGAACTGAAAGGAGGTCTTTAAACAGGAGAGGCTCTAGAACCCTAAAGTCACAAGGAAATAAATTGATTGCTTTGATTACAAAGATCTTAGCTCTAAGTGATATGGTAGGTTAATATCGCATGTAAGTAGGTAAGTAGGTTAATATCCAAGTCGTGTGGTACTAACCCGTAATTCATCTTTGTTATTCAAGTTGACTGTGTGCAGTTGTTGCCATCCAAATTTGGAACAATGTTGGAATATATATTTATGATCATTCTTCATCAAACCACCTTCAAATAACAGAGGAGAAAGGTACATTGTTGTTTCTTGGGGTCCATTCTTCTAGTGGAGTAAATATTGAATATATTTCAGTGCTTGGTAGGCGAATCCTGTAGCTGCTTATGGATGTGTAAAGGCCTGTTCACTTCAGCAGTAAATAATTCTTGTATGATAGGAGATATTTCAAGAAAGTGTCGTGGTTTTCAATAGAAGAGTCTCTCCAAATATCTCTTACCACATGTGGTTTCACAAAATTAATGTTGATGCCCATCATTTTCCAAGCATACAACTTGTTATTTCAAATAAATTGTAGATATGAAGTGTTGCTAAGATTGGTTATTGGATGCTGTTATTATTTTTAATTACCTATTTGTAACACATAAAATGCCATACATTCTTGCTTGCTAAAACCACACAGTAAACCAATAAAAAGGGTAAAATAATATTATTAAATTTGACAGGCAGTTATAGCAGTCACACACAAAGTGTTTGTAAAAAATTCCCTATCAAATGCATTCATAAAGTGGGTCACAACCATACTAAAAGTGAGGGTAATTAATATCATTGTAAAAATACTTATCATCCTTGTTCAACTATGCCATTTTCAAAGCATAGCAATGAACTTGAATTCCCATAAAGAGTCTTCATTGTTGATACAAGAATTACCTTTCAAAGTGTTGATGAATTTATAAATATATGGCTGCAATTGGGTGAAAAATTTGGGTAAAGTTAGGATAGAGACATTACAGTGAGCTACATCAGTCTACATATTAAGTGTTTGACAAAATTCTCCACACATATGTAGTTGTTTCCTATTGTTACCTATAACAGTTAGAGAAAGGTTTGCAAAGAGTTCCTCAAAATTAGTGAATTAAAATCAGTGCATCAGATAGACACAAACCATTTAGTTGGGTCAAGTTCTTTACCCTGGTATGTTTGATGTTAAGAAATGACCTACAATTTTCTAACATGGTGATAGTGGAACATTTGACAAGGTAATAAGCCTAAATATATTCAACAATAAGTTGAAAATGTTGGTGAAATTTTACTTGGGAACATTACACATCTCTACATTCCTATATAGATCTAGACAACAATAACCAGAATTTTTGTGAGAATATGAACAAAAGACACAAGGCATATAATTATTTAGATGTCATAGTATTGTCAGAGATCAGTTGATGCTTTGGACAATATATTTTGAATTTAAACCATCAAATCCTTAGTTGTATGTAGTATACTTGTATTTTATCAAGGCTAAGTGGCGATTGCATTTTAACAGTTCCATTAGAGAAATAAATGATTAGTTAGATCTTTGGTTTATTGTATTTTTTTGGAATTAAATCCCAATCTTTAGTGTGTCTTTGATTGCTTTTGAATTGTTTGGAAATATGTGCACAGTTTCACAATTTTACTTTTCAAATAGATGTGTTCAAAGTTTTAAAGTTGAGCCACATTGGACCAAGAGAATCTAGTTGGTGTAGACAACCGAGATTCCAATAAGTAAACTCAACAACCTGTAGCTTTGTTTTCCAAGAGTACACAACAACACAATTGGAAACACACACAAACATAATATCCACAGCAACTTTTAGATTTCAAAAGCAACTTTTAGATTTCAAAAGCAAGTTCACATAAACCTGTTCCTGGATCTGTTATCTCAGATCTGTGATCTTCTTTCTAGAGCCACCAATGCTCCCATGATATGGAGCTATCAAAGCTTGCGAGCTAAAATTTTGATTTGTCCTTAAGCTACTCCAAGATCTCAACTATTGAATTACTACAAGTTGTTTTTGAATAGATATTTGTGTTCTTTATATAGGCTCAAAACCTCCATAGAATCTACTCATCATAGTTGACCCTGTTAACTAGGTCCACGTTTTTTGAAATTACCAATTGCCACATGTGATCAAAACAATGACCTCATGAAACTCTAGGGAATTATAGAGCCGAATGTAAAGGCATGTCTTAATTTTTTATAAATATACAAATGTCAAGGAGAAGAACCATTCATGTGCAGATTGACAGAACCATTCTTAGACATCTCTGAGCCTTTATTTTGCTGAGATCATACACAGATTGTTGTTGTTTATAACCTGAGTATAGGTGCCCATATTGTAACATCTATGTGTTTTTTGATGTTGAGTTTGACTTCATGTCTTCCTTATTAAGTGTGCAAATGTCTCTTTTCCTTGCCTAGAATTGGCCTAATGCAAAAAATAGCTAGGAAAACCACATAAACAAAGCCAGCTGGAAACCACAGAGCATCAAATGCATAATTTAAAAGATCGTGGTTAGATTTGTTTGCAGCATATTTTTCAAGGTTCTATTTTCGTTGCATAATATCATGGCATGTATGGATTGGATTGGTAACTTGAAGGAATAAATTTCCATGTATTGTTGTTCCTTGGGGATGGTCTATACAAAATCCCACCACATATTGACAACATGTCCCATGCAACTAAAAGATATTATATGGAAGATTCTAGTCACAATAACTATTAAATTTAAGGAAATTTTATAGCTCACTATAACATACTTCAAGACTTCCCCATACATAGTCCAATGTCAGCTCCAAACTCAATATGCTCACAAATTTTCCACTGACTTGCTTAAATGTCTTCTTCAAGGAGGCTCCTAACCTATTGTTGCATCAGAATTTGAAAATGATTTATGATTAATGTTGATCCTTTGTTTTTTTTTATCTACGAAGTGGATTTGATGCAGATAAATTAAAGGCAAGATATATGAAAAGAGTGCCAATTTCCAATGGCTCTCCACAACCAAATAATTTCTACCATGATACCTTCTTCAATTCTGGCTGCATAACCTAACTTGAGAGTGTAACCCTTGTACCACTGTTCTCTGTCCATTTTAACAACTACCCAAGGATCCTCTACCCCATCCCAAGGTTCAGTTGAGCCATTAGATAATAGCTCATATTCAATTTCATATTTAGAATCATCGTCAGAAAAATAATGTTTCTTTGGCAAAACATGCATGCCAGTGGATTTTCTTTGTGACTCTATTACCATGCCAGGCCATATATGAGTAGTAAGAGCTTCCTGAATGCGATTTATTCCTTGTGAATCCCCATTGATTGACACACATTTATCAAATCCATCATTGATTACACACATTTCAATATATTCGATGTTATTTTGATTGCACCATTCAATACAAGACCTCTGTGTCTCCTTTGAAGTATCATCATCCTCATTCAATAAGGTGCAACCTTCACTTCAATTAATATCGTAATCCCAAAAATCTGGGTGAGGATCGTTGGAGGATTCTCCATGCAACACTTAACAAAGTATTTTCGATGAAGAAACACCTAATCAGTAATTATGGGAAACATTGAATCAATTTCTACAAGTATCTGGACTTTCCTACCCTTCATAGCTGCAGTAAGAAGGGTCAAAATCAAATATGGGCAGATTGCTCTATAAAACAGGAATTTTTGGGAAAGGAATGAAGGTTGGACAACAATAAAAATATGCTTATAGGGAATTGCCTCACCTAATATCAAGGTGTGAAATCAAAATACTTTTGTTTTTTCTACTGATTCATGCACTTATTTGTTGATTTAGAGTTGTTTTAGCCTTTAAAGAAGAGCTTACACAAAATGAATTTAACACACAGTTACAACCTATCTAGATCTCTAGTAAAAATATCAGTATCCTTGCAATGTACAATGTATCACTATTCTGAAAAAGAAATGAGAAGTAATACTGTGAATTCCCATATATAATATATATCCACTTATATAGAACCAAGACATAATGTGTTGTAGATGTTTAGAACATCAACATTTCCTCACTTTTCCTCTGATCTGATTTTTTTCCAAGGTTTAAACTAAAATTTTGATTCACAAACACAAACATACAAGACTAATACACCCTTCAAATATCCAAATATTCATTTTCTTCATCATCTGAAAATATAGAAGCCATTTTCATGGCTAGCCTACCAGTCATCTCCTTTCTAAGGGGGTATGGAATCAATATCAAATTTTCACACATGCGTGCCATTTTATGCATCAAATGTTCTAAGTCATCAAAGGAATGTCCCATCCTTTCCCTATTTTCAGAATCTTCTACACTATGTTCATCTCTTTCTTCCAGTTCACCTTGTTCTGTGATTCCTGAAATCAATGAAGTTGTTGAATCTAAATGATTCCCATCATGTATAAACAACACATGAGTTTGAGACACTGACCCATTCCTTTCAAGAATTGAAGCATGCACATTCTACTCTTGGGCTTGAATATTGTTAGGCTGCTCAACAGATACATTCAGAGACTCATGTATATTTTCTCTTCCATTTGTTATATAAATATCTTGTGTACCATTATTAACAGCTACACAAGGATCCTCTACCCCATCCCAAGGTTCAATTGAGCCATTAGATAATAGCTCATATTCAATCTCATATTCATAACCATCATCATAAAACTCATGTTTATTTGGAGATACAGGCATGCTAGTAGATTTTCTTTATGACTTTATTACCATGTCAGACCACGTATGAGCAGTAAGAGCTTCCTGAATGTGATTTATTCCTTGTGAATCCCCATTGTTTGTAAAGCATTTATCAAAGCCATCATTAATGCACACGCTTCAATATATTCGATGTATTTTGAGTGCACCATTCAATACAAGACCTTTGTATCTCCTCTGAAGTCTCATCATCCTCATTCAACAAGTTGTAGCGTTAAATTCGATCAATACCGCAATCCCAAAACTATGGGTGAGAATCACTAGAGGATTCTCCACGTAACACTTTGACAAAGTATTTCCCATGAAGCAACAGCCTAATCAGTAATTCTGGGCAACATTGAATCAATTTTTGCCATTATCTGGACTTTCCTACCCTTCATAATAGCAGTAAGAAGGGTCAAAATAAAATATGGGCATATTGGTATATAAAACAAGCATTTTTGGGAAAGGAATGAAGGTTGGAAAACAATAAACTATCATTTACAGATAGACACTTTTAGGAATTTATACATTAATATGGTAGAATTAAAAATTGTTAACAGGTGAATCAATTGATCATTTGAAATAATGTAGTTTCCATCTAGAAGCAACTTCTAGGGCCCCTTAAGAGTTTGAAGCCAATTTCAGGTAATGTCAAATACTTCAACAATTCAATTGGAAGAATATCTGGTTTACTAACAAGCAAACATTTCGAAATTTTTGTACCCCTTTGGATTGGGATTTTCCCATCATATCTCAATCAATCGTTAAGTTCTTCAGAACAGTAAATTTTAATATCTCAAAACTTATAATTTATATATCTCAATGTGATCATCTATTTGCACCCTTGCATGCAACATAAATTAGGGAGCTTGCATACTTGGTGTCTAACTGTTTATATTTACATTGTTGTGCATGAAGATGTTTTTTAGATGAATTTTCAATTATTACAAGTCAAAGGGCTTTGCCAAGTCCAAGTCTAACTACTTTGATCTATGTGATGATTATTCAAATGAATGGGAATATCCTTACCAAGAGTTATCACGACCGTTACTAGTTACCAATCCTGTTGACCCCACAATCTGGAATTGACCCCACAATCTGGAATTGAACTATAAAAAAAAACACAGAAACAAAAACCAATCAACCAGGAAATTTATAAAATATTTAAGTTTTGATCAAAAATATATATATTCATGTACATCCATGGAAATCTAAACCTTTAAATATGCAATGCTTTCATATAGATAGAAAGGGTTTAATATTAGATTTAGAGTTTTAGGTTTTCTTTTCATTTTTTAAGTGGATTTGATGGGCCCATAGGCACCCATACAAAGCCAACAAGTTAAATCGAGAAAGAATTGTTCCATGTGGAGCCGCTCATTTTTTGTTTAATGTGACAGTTCTGTCTATAAACCTCTCGGAACTGATCCAACAAGCCAGTTCAACCAGTTCCATTCATTATCTGATAACTCTAATTTTTACAGAGAGCTAAAGTAAGACTAATACCAACCATGTAAAACCTTTAAGGACCTCACCTGACTGAGAAGGGGTCACCTTTCAGGACCAACCCAGTTGTTGCTTGCTATACATAAAATAGTTTAAGCTCAAATATCCTGTTAAAAATATTATCAAGAAACTAGGGTCTTTTTTTTAGGATATAGAAATATATCTGCATTCCCCTAAATAAATTAGAACAGAACATAGCATGGAAAACCGTCATATAAATATTGAAAGGATCCCACAAGTACTTGGAGAATTTTTGCTACCCCTTTAGGATAAAATTCGCTATGCCAAGTAGTTCCAGGAAGAGGTTCTCCTTCTTCTTCTTGATCTTCCTTTACTCCTTCTTCACCACTACCCTTATCTGGCAAAAGCATGTCTATGAAAGCTCCCATTTGATGTAGTTTCTTGCATGCCTCCAAGCACACTTTGTGCAAAAGGAGCAAAAACCGGTAAGACAATTTAAATCTATCAATGTGTTGCAAGATTTGACATGGAAAAAAAATAACATGTTGGTAAAAGTGACATACTTGTTGTGCTAAGCGAATTGAACTGCAAACATTCCCTTCTTGCAATGTCCAAGACCTTGACAATTCAATAGGAAAATTTTGTGCTTTTGGGCTTGGTAAAATTGAATAATCTTGTGAACTTGGTTTTAACTATATTTTTAAGTGTCACGATCACTGTTCAATACCTTTATGTGTGCAGTTTAATAGTGTGCAGCTGCCCTATCATGTTGTTGCAGTCAAGGCCCTCTATGGCTCTGCTCTTGTTGATTTCTCATCAGAGGAAGAGGTCAATGCCATTTCTAAATCGAATCTGGTCTATGATGGTGCAGATATGTAGATGAAGCCAAAGTAAGGATGCAATCTATATTTCAAGGAGAAAATTCTTGTTTTCATTGTTTGTTTTGATTGCATTGCAACATTGGTATGTGTGCAATTTTTTTTACTAGTACTTACTTCCCACTACTTTCCAAACAATTTAGTAGTAATAACCGATTTTCCATAAGATTCTCTACAGTATGATAGTTGTTCATCTTTAAAGCATTGCTCAGTTCTATTTATGCATATGCATTTGCAACGCTTCTATGTTTTTACAGTTTAGCTTGATTGCTTTATTTGTACTCCAAATATTTTTTCTAAAGAGGAATAACCTTTGGTAGTGGGGTCTATATACTATTTCTTTTGATTGTTAAGTAATTCAATCAAGTAATTTTATTTGGTTTAAACAATCATTAATGTGCTTGATAGGATCAAGGATTGAGAGTATTACTATATTTGTTATTTCTGCAAAAAAACTTAGTGTTAAATCCCCAAAGTTATTTTGTAAGTGGTCATTTTGCAGTTGTTGAAGTAACACTTAATGAATCATTGGTTTTTTGTAAACCTTCCTTAATCAATTAATTCTATTTGGTTAAAATAATGTTTTTCATAGGGTCAAGGCTTGAGAGCATCACTAAGGTAGTTAATTATGCAAAAGACCTTAGCATTAATGCCCCAATATTCTTTTGAAAGTGTTCCTTTTGCATCCAATCAAGTAACATCTAATGAACCATTGGTTCTAGGAAAACCTACTTGTTTTGCTTTTGTGCGGGTCATTTTCTTGCACATTTATTCACTAGCAAGTGATATTGGTGTGTATTCCATGATAAATAACAGTATAAGTATTTAGCATAACCTGAATAGTTAAATCTGATTTGTTGAACTCAAGATATAATGGTAGTAGGCTTAAGAAACATTATATCTTGGATTCTAGGAAGTCACCAGTTGACTACATAGTTTTCTATTCTGAATATTTTAATTTTTTTTTAGATCTTGTTCATTTTCACACTTCCATCATTAGCAATGCTCATTGCTACTGTAATGCTTCGGGAAGGGTTTTGATGTTGAAAGGAGAGATTTCTTAAGTCATTTCTGGCTATCCATTTTGAAGTCATGCCATATATAGGTTAGGTAGATAAAATTGATAATTGAGCATTGGCGTCTACCCCAATAGCTCTGGTGATGTGATCAATGAACCTATGACCTGTTGAAATTTCCATTGAGAATTGACAAAATATCATATCATTTTTAATATTTTTTTGTATTCCTTTGAAGGTGTGGTTTGCATGAAGATATCTCGTAAAGGTGAGATGTTTTTCACAGTATATAAAGAGATTGATTTTAGTTGTCGTGGTCTAAATAAAGGAAACTAAATTGGATTTAAATAAAATATATTCGAAGGCACTAGTAACTGTATCTTTTAATTTCCAATATATTTTAAGTTAAATACTTAAGATGTTAGAGTAGAACATCTGAGTGTGCTTCCTGATACAAGATGGAGTTTTTAGAAAGCTGTTGCTAGCAACTCCACTAGGTTAGGGGATTTGCATCCTCTCTATATTTAACAACAACTGCAAATCCATGATGATGGTATCAATATTAAATAATTTATTGAGAAGGAAACATGAAATGAATCCCCATGATGTTGTCATTTGATGTTTTCCTATTTGTATCAGATATTTCAAAAAATGGCAGAGTTTTATGTTTAAGAATATAGGATGTTGTTGCAAACAATGACTCTTCAAATGATTGAATTGATTGTGAATATCTAGACTTGATTTTTGGTGGAATGAATGATTATGATGAGATCATCTCTTTAGGAATGCTTGTTCTTACTTCAACTAGTTATTTGGTGACCACAATCCATAATAGTTAAATATTTTCATGAGTGATAAAAAAAAAATTGGCTTTGAAAAAAGTCTACAATGGTTAGATGCTAGATGTATCTTCACATCTCTCAACTTCAGCAATGTGTTTTTATTTCATTTTTGAAACTGCATCATATATTACTTTGTTGCACAGAAACTGACTAGAGTAAATTTTTCTTATAAAAAATTATACATACTACCTGTCCCTACAGAGGAAAGGAGTGCTAGTGTATTGCTTCATTGGGAAAATGAGCTAATGTTTCCTATCACTTGCTAAATTATAGGGAATATTTGCAAATCTGAGTATTACCCAGGTCAACTGTCATGTCTGGGTGAAAATTGGAATGTACTTTGATTCTCATATCAGCATACTAGCTCTTAGCTACGAGATAGCCTGTACTGACATATGGAATGCCATGTACATACTACATATTGAAGTGAAAAAATGAAGAATTATTTTACTTACTCAATTAGGTTAACCCATCATGTTATGTTTTACCTATTTGTCCCAATCTTCATCCCAAGATATCTTGTTTTAATTATTATCCTTGAATCTTGAGTACAAGTTACAAACACAAGCATATATTTCCACCTCCGAAACAAAAGTGTCTCAAAGAAAATGATAAAAGTCCACTTATCATCATTTCCAGAGTGGTCTTAGAAGGGGTGCATCCAGACTCTATACCAATTTCGACTAATCTATAATTGAAACTTGGATGGTGTTTGAGAGTTATCAAAGACTAAAACACCGTGGTTGTTAATCTGGTTATCGTTGACGAAAGCATCTTGTGGGTTTGTTTATATTCTGGTATTTATTTCTACTTCAATTCAATTCTGTTGAAGAAATCTAATTTATGGTTTTTTTTCTCATGCACAACTAGGAGAAAACTTCAAAGGAGAAGCAGAGATGGAGCTTTAGGAAAATATCTGCACAACATAGGGTGTTGAGCACCACTGTGGAAATTGAACAATCATCCTCAACTAAATATAAAGATGAAAAGGGATTTTTGTGATTAGAACAAACATATAATGCAGGCAAGCACATGAAAGACTACTCTCTCATATTTTATGGATAAACCATTTGAGATTACAGAAAGTGCAATGGAATCTAAATCCATAAAAACACATGTAACCATAGATAGAAGCATAGAAATTTATGCAGTGATTGATAACCAAGAAACTATTAGGGCCTATTTGATATTTATACTATCGCTTTTACGATCTGAATATTCCCCTTTCACGAGTTTTCAGTATTTTTGTAATTGAGCTTCTTCCCTTTTTATCTGTGAGAACACAATTATTTAAATTGATGAACTTCCTTTTCTTTTCTATATTACATTTTCTGTGATAGGATTAATAACAATAGGATAACTATATTGTATACATTTATGTGTTTTAAGGCAATTTTGGCAAGGCTTGAGCTAGAAAATTGGGATTTTAAATTTTTTTGCAGGCCTGCAGAGAACTCTATCTCCTTAAATGTATAGTAAGTTTACAATCCCATGTTTAGGGACACTTAGTCAGAAAGAAGGATGCTGGAACCTTGTGTTGTCTACCAGCAATTGTTAGATTACAAGCATTGGTTCGTGCTCATCGAGTTTGATCGTCAGAAGAAGGATTGGCTATATGAGAGAAGCTTGAATACATACGACGATGGAATGGTTCAAAAGGAAGTGGTTTGGTAATTATATATAACCATTTTGTTTTGAATTGAACTAGGAAAATACTATGCATCATCTTGTATGTGACTTTAAAACTTGTACAACACGTTGTATCCATTCTTATTCAATGTTTGACAGATTCTTTTGGATGGTTTCAGGAGAGAAATGGTTCAAATGCTTCAATGAACAATTATACTTTTTAGTTAGAGAAGTTGTTCTCAAATGGATTTTCTAATCAGGTAAAACCTGGAACTTGAGTGTAAGAAGCAATACATTCCAGTTTTAGCAAACCATGAATCCCATCATGCATAAAAGTGCTAATGCATTGCATTGATATTTAATTCTACACATGTCTTTGTCTTTTTGAAGCTTTTAAGAACTGTACCAAAGATAGATTATCTATGTATGGAGTATGATCCAGACCATTGCAATTCTGGATGGAAATGGTTGGAAAATTGGATAGATGCTTCTCCTTAGGAATTTGGTTTGTCGCTTCAGTAAAATAATACTTCAAAGTGCTTAAATAAAAGTGAGCATGCTGACATCCTAGAGGCCGGAGCTGAAAATCCTAGGCATATGCTAATAGAGGAGTCAAATTCAATGTTAGGTATTGTTCTTGATCAGCTTGAGGTTGAATTCGAGAAACCAACTTCCATCATGACAGGGGGATCTGATTCAACATTAACACTAGATTCTACTTCATATCAATTTCATAGCATACAGAAGTTGTCGAATTCGGTATTGGATTCTCTTCCAGATCGGCTGAGCGAATTGTTGAAACAAGTGTCAACTTTAGTTTTGACTAAGGACAATGTTGAAGCTGTGGATTTTAATTGTAGTTCAAGGAAGGGATCAATGCTAATATCATATCATATGCCAACATATACTTGGATTCAAGTAAGAATGAACAAAGAAATGAGAAGGGCTATGATATCTTGCAAAATATTCAATCTTCAAATTATGATTATGTTTCTAATGAGTCAAGAATCCCTCTTCGAAATATGTTATGTCCAACTCTGGATTCTGTTCCCAGTGAGTCTAACACTGAACTTGATAATCCTGAGCTTACCTTAAGAAAAATAACAAATTCAACAATGGATTCTCTTTCTAATCATCCCAAGATTGAAGGTGAGAACTGCATTTGTGATTCAATAAAAGCATCAATCTCCACTTTTGATTCTGTTTCATGTCAGATTGAACCTCTAAATGAAATTCCCATGCATTTGAGAGGGGTGTTAGATTCAACGTTGGATTCTGTTTTAGAGAATCTGAGCATGGAGACAAGAGATGACTCGATTTCAACAATGAATTCTTTGCATCGGTCAAAGGATGAAGCCGAAAATTTATATTGTAACTTGAGCAAGGTTTCTAACACAACAAGCGATTATGTTTTGGGTAAGCATGGTGTTGAAGCTGAGAACTCCCAATTTAACTTGAGTATTGTTTCAAATATAGTAATAAATTCTGCACTGGGTCAGACTGAGGACAACATTGAAAGTCCCAAGACTTTGAATATAGCATTTGGTTCTATATCAAATTAGGTTGAAGCTGAAAAATCTACACATAGCTTTAGAGAGATGTTAACTTCGGATATGGATTTTGTCTCCAATCAGCCTAAACTTGAAGCTGATATTTCTATGTGTACATTGAGCTCTATTGTATATTTTGTTTCAGTTCAGCCGGGAAATGCATTAAACACAAACTTGGATTCTCCTTCAGATTAACTTTAGCCTCAGGTTGAAGCTGAGAATGGTAATTGTAAGATAGAGAAGAGTTTGAATGTTGCATTTGATTCTGCGCCAATTCAGGTTGAAGTTGAGAAATCCACAGATAGCTTTAGAAAGACGTTAACTTTGGGTAAGGATTCTGTCTCAAATAAGCTTGAATTCTAAGATGAGAATAATAATTGTACATTGAGCTCAGTTGTGGATTCTGTTTCATCTCATCCAAGAAATGCATCGAGCTTAAACTTGGATTCTGCTTCAGTTCAAATTCAACCTCGAGTTGAAACTGAGAATATATGGTAATTGTAGTTCGGATAAGTTATCAAATACAACATTTGATTTTGTTCCTTTTATTTAGGGAACATCCCCAATTCATCGGTTAATAAGAATTTCACCTAAAAGAAACAAGCCCAAAAATGCTTCAGCACAAATAAGTATTAGTGGTGACTCTATTCCCAATAAGCATAAACAACTCGAGTCACCTGTCAAAAGTAGTTTTGAAAGTCCTTCCATTTATAGAAGATGAAGTTCATTTGGCTCTAGGAAAGATGCTCATTCAAAAAATGATTCACAAGGAATCCCATCTCTTCTGAACTACATGGCTGCCACTATGTTAGCTAAAGCCAAATCCCAGGATGTTAATTCTCAAGAATCAAGTCCATATGTCTAGGAGTACAGTAATGGAAGGAGAAGAAATTTTTTTCCAACTTCTAATGGGAATCAACATACTTGGTTTCCACACTCGATTAAAGGTTCAGATGTTCAATGAGCCTGGTTAGGAGCCAAGGGAAAGGGCAGATTCTATTAAATTTGATACACTGCATGTATTTCTTATTTCTGCTGTAAAGGTTATAAAATCTCAATCTTGAATTCTAGAATAATATTTGTTGAATTCCATGAATTTATTTTTACTGCTTAGCGATGAGGACCCAGTACTAGGGTAAGTAGAAAGGGTGAAGGGCGTTAACAGTATATATGTCTATATTTGTCGTTCAAAATGTAATTGTGTTGGGCTCTTCAATTATAACTATTAACCCTTTGATAGAAACTAAGATTAAATGCATGGAAATGAGTTTCTCTGATGATTTTTTAAGTCTATATCTTAACTTTATTGGAAAAGAATGAATATTATACTTTTCTGGATGCATTGTCCACCATTTCCTAATTTTTTTCCAAGTCAACAAGTCGAGATCCCAGGCAGATAGGGACATGAATGGATATACTAGATAGGGAAAGTTGTACATAGCTCTCAGGAATCAGTTTATCATAAATGCTAGTTACTGGTAAGTTGTAATAGTAATAATTATGCAGTTTGTAGATTGCTATCTAGCATACATATTTTTATTGTGATTTTTGCGCTCATTTTTTCAATAGTTTGTTGCAATGTCCTTGTTTATTTAGTTTGATAAAAATATCAATGTTGTCATATTCTGCTGCAAATGTTAATGTTTACTTCTTTGTTTTATTATCTAAGCCGGCATTCCAATTTTGGTTCAAAATATGTGTTGAATTATGATCTTCATCTTATATACTGATTTTAATTCGTCTAGTTGGAGGAGATGATCATATGTATACCGATGATGCTATGCAATGGCTAGCTGATACTGACTTACTTGAAATGATTATAGACAAGTTGAGTTCACCTGTAAGTATGTTGGAAGAGTGTAGTTGGTCTTGGATTCTTAGGTCCTTCCTCCAGAAGGAAACAAGTGTATGTGTGCTAGGCACTATATCACCGGAGTCTTGAGTTTGTATATAGATGGATTATAGTTATGTGCTTAACAATCCCATTAACTGATTTTTGGATTCTGGTAGAAAATAATTGAACCATTCTTTCATTCTTTTCAGTCATTCAAATCTCAGATTATTTGTTATGTTTATGATTTTGTTTGTTGTTAATATATTTTTTAGGTCAAGAAAGTCAAGTATGTTCACTAATTTAGTTTGTTGGCTATATTGCAAAGCAGAATTCCCCTGAAGTACATACTAATGCTGCAGAAACTCTTTGTATGATAACACATTTAGCTCCTTCTTCCCTGGCTTCAAAGCTTTCAATCCCAAGGTTTGAAGTGCAACACATGCCTTTGTATGTAAAAATTGTCATTTTTTAAGTCTGTAACTATGTTGACCCAATTCCAGACTTAATAACTTGATAATCATTATTGTGTATGCTTAAATGATGCAAAATTGTTTGCATATCATCATTTCCAAGCAATAACAACTTCTTAAAGGGTGTTAGCTCAATGGTAGAGTACCTGCCTAATTATAGGTAGGAGGTTGGTGGTTCGATTCCTTTGTGCCATATCATAGATTTGTGACTAAAAAAAATATTAAATCCGCATATATACAACTATTAGTAGCTAATTTTCTGTATCTTAGTCGTATTTAGCTTAGTCATCAATATATTATCATCTGGTAGTTTATTTAGTCATTTATTAGGTCATTAATTGTCGCAATTAGTGACTAAATCAATGACTAAATCTGTGACTAAATCAATGACTAATAAGTTAAGCTATTAATGACTAAGTGAAGTATGACTAAGTTAGGCAATATATAAGATAGTAGAAATTAAATACTATTAGTTGCTGACTCAAAAATAGCCGTTTATAGTCTGATTTTAGTCATTTTTTAGTCATATTTTCTCATTTATTACTAGTGACTAGTAGACTCAACCATTTATCTAGGTAATCAACATCGACATGGACTTCAAAGAAAGGGATATAAAAATTAACTTGTACCTTGAAGGGTGTGGCTCCTCTGAAGTGGTTGCTTGATGATCTCTCCATTGTTGTCGGCGTTCTTCGAAGGATCTAGGTGAATTTTTTTATCATCTTTTTCCTTTGTCACATAAGGGTTTCCTCGAACAACAACTTGATACGATATCCATCTCCATCTTCTCTCTTTTCCTTGGCCATGGGAGGAATTTTGGGTTTCCAAGGGTGATATTTCTCAAGATCAACTAGTTCAAGACCTAACTATTTGTATCTCAACCTAGTCAAGGACATGCATGGATAAAAAACAAAAGACCAAGATGCACTGATACCACTAATCCATATTTATGTAATAATGAAATGGAAAGAGCGTGTATATAATCACATACATAGATATATTGCAAGGAATGCAATGATATAATAAACCCATATTCTATTAAATGAATGAAACAAAACATACTATAAAATAAAAGTAGTTTTAATGGTGATAGTTTGATCTCTAAGAAGAGTTTGGTAGCTAGGCTCATTCATCACAAGTTGATTAAAAAGGAGGCCAAAGGGAATTGTTATCATAAGCATGAGGGAACAAACACTAAATATCCAAAAAACTAATCCTAAGAGATGAACCGTAAGAAGGTTTGTAGGCCTCAAGGTGGTTAGTTGAGGTTTCATCTTCTTGAAGGAATAACTTTTGCATAGATCTTTGTTTAGGGTGTTTGATATCTCATTGGAAATTTCTAGCCGAGCAAAATACATTTTTTATTTCCATACCAACTTTAGACTACGTTTGGATTTGCTACGTTGCCAAAAATACATCGACTAAGGCCTCAAAATGACCCCAAAAGTTTTGAGTGCGAAAAAACGCAAAAACGACCAAAATTGAAAAATTGTTTTGATCTAGTGGAATAGGTGGCTAGCTCCCAATATCCATCTAGACTAGTGCGCTGACTCAAAAACATATAAAATTTTCCAAGCTATACAAGTAATTTTGAGCCAGTGGAATAGGTGGGTGGTCACCTATACCCATATGGATCAGTCCTCCCACCTTCAAAATAAATGGCCTCCATTGTGTCAAGTGCCTTATCATATGGTTAATTTTGTGCTGAGTTGAGCTCCTAGTGAGGCATTTGTTGAGGTGTAAAGGATTCCTTTCTTTAACAGCTGGATAGGGTTGTAATTGTTGTTGATGGATGCACTAGACTCATTCAACAATTTTTTTTGGGATTATTATCCTTGGTCTAAACTGATGAGGGTGATTAATTTGTAGAGGATCACCTTGAATATGTGGCCTTGCATCATATAGGTACTTGAATAAGTGAGGAAACAATTCTTTTGCATTCTTCTTGTTTTTTCTACATAGAGGGTGTCACGTCCCCATGCCTCCGACCGGCGTAGAGGACGCGACTACTAGCTCTATCAGACCCGGGCTAACCGCCCATGAACATGTACAGGATTAAAATTTCATAAAACAAAATGCTGAAAGAGAGAATGCATTGCAGTATAACATGCCTAAATGCAATTCATTTAACATACACAACTACAATTGTAGATTATGCACAGCTATAATTAATTATCCTTGCACAGCGGAATCAACATGCATTTAGACAAGCATTCTTCAACATGTTCATCATTTTCATTAATAGAAATATAGTTGCAGATGTAAAATACACAAGATCACTTATCTTATGAACGCTTTGCTTCGCAACCAGCTACGTCGCTGCAACGTTCCACCCAACCATAGGCCAACGTGCTCATCAATCTCTCAACAACGCTGCCACCCCCGAGCTGGGCATGATTCTCCAAGGAATAAGGGAACTAGCATGCTGACACATAGCCAAAGATGTCCAAAACACACAGCCAAGCCAACAGAGTTGGGTTTATCAGGCCATTAAGGAGTTGGAGAAGGCAAATTGCTAAGCTGGTGAGCTCATTACAGAGCCAAGAACACCCACACCAAAACTAGCCTGACCTCTAAGACACCCATCCACACCCAACACAAGGAATCAGTCCCTTCTCTGCTACACAGTCCCTCAGGCCCTGCATTCCCTTCCAGTGCTATTCAGGGGTGATGGAGAAGAAGGCCAGCCCTCTAGTTTTGTCTATGTGGTTTCTAGCACCAGGTTTATCAAGAAACCAAGCCAAAATCCTTACTCCTCACACAGTCCGAAGACCAACAATTGCACTCCGGCAATTAATTCAGCTCTCACAGCTTAAACAGGGAAAAATGAATTACACAGCCCCTAACGTAACAGCAAGAAATGGCTCACAACATGGGGGAAAACACATAGTCTTGAAGCTTATCAGTGAGCACAACTCACAGCAGGGTAAAACGCCCCAAGTAGCCTGTGCGTGAGACCAACAGTCAGTGAGACAGCCAAAAACGTGAATGGCTCTTCCCAGCCATGGTAAAAACACATGAAATCACAAAAACGTGAATGGCTCTTCCCAGCCATGGTAAAAACACATGAAATCACAAAAACGTGAATGGAAAAATGCACCAGCAGCTCCCAAAACGTGAGGAAGACAACCCAGTCCCTGTCACTACAAAAACAACCTCCCATCCATGGGAAAAATGAAGCCAACAGCCAAAAACGTGGAAGGAAAAACACAGGAAAAAAACTCCAGCTGCTCCCAAAACGTGAGGAAACTGAAAAACGTGGATGCATAGCAGAATGGCATACGTTTTTGGACATTTTCCTTGCCAAGGAAGTCAGAACACGTTTTTCAAAAATGGGTCTCTGCCCAATTCGAATTTGGTTGCCCATACTCTTCCCATTCCATGCAATAACTAACTCAACCACATTCTGGCAGAAATAAATGATTTGGGGAAAAAGAAAAGAAAGGTAGTTGATAGTTTGATGGGTTTTCTCATAGACATTTGGCTTTTCCCCATTGGCCCATAGGTTAAATATTTCACCCCCTTTATCCTTAGAAAATCATGCCCCATTCGATTTAGTTGCCGCGACCGTAGCTGGTTGTGTCCATTAATTAATTATGATGCATATTTACATGACGGCCAACATATTATATGCCGCATGCCCCGATAGACCTTCGGTGACAATTAAATCCAAAACATAGCATTACCGATCAATGGCGGGGCCTTGGCCTTTAGCTCCACACCATGATCATTACAATATATACATCATATACATCTAATGTAATGGGGTCAAAACCAGGGCATTACAGAGGGACCCTTGACAGAGTTTGTGGAGGTGTTTATGACCCGATGTTCTCCTTCAGAGGAAATTGTGAAAAGGGTAAATTTCTGAGTGTGGGAGATTATCTTCTTGGACTACTTGGTTGAGTTCAAAGAGACTACGGTAGGTGCAATTGTCTTTAGCATCCGATAGAGTTGTCCTCCCAAAGTGACAATTAAACTATGAGGCAGTGACTCATATACATCATGATGCTTCCACATATATGGATTCCCTA
Source organism: Pseudotsuga menziesii (assembly GCA_001517045.1). Taxonomy (NCBI): domain Eukaryota; kingdom Viridiplantae; phylum Streptophyta; class Pinopsida; order Pinales; family Pinaceae; genus Pseudotsuga; species Pseudotsuga menziesii. The sequence goes on along the minus strand of LPNX010370931.1, from coordinate 390,504 downwards.
AAAAAAACAACATAGACTTCAAGTGAGACCACATCACACAGTACCTCGTATTTGGAAGGTTTAATGTTGTATGGTAGACGACACTGATGACTAATACATATATTGTATCCTTGTCTTATCCAAATGATGGTGTATAGATATGGGTGTGGTGTTTTCGCTATCTCAAATCTCTTGATGACTTATGTTCATATCAATTTCTTTTGGTCATCGTTGTTGACAACAAAATGTAAGAGGATTCCCTTCACCAACATTTGTGAGTGGAAGAGTTGCTTGTATTATTATGACCCTTCTAGTTTCTTTGGTTGAATCTGTGTGGTAGTGATGGTTACATTCAGTTCTGCATCAATGATATGCTTCCGCTTGTTTGTGAATATGAAGTCACAATTTTGAATGACTGTTTTCAATGACATTCTCCAGTGTTGTGCCAAGGGCTTTTGTGGAACTCGCACCACTTTCCAACTTCCTTCTTAACCTTCCCATCACCCTTATTGGATGGGTTGTCTTGAGGTTGATTATATTTGTGTTTCCCTTTGTTCTATGACTCTAGTCTTTCTTTTCCATGCTTCTACTGTGGTGGATTTGTAAGCCTAAAATATTTCTTATTTTTTGCTGAAATTTTTATTCTATTTTGACGACATGCCAATAAGAGACTCTCAGTGAAGATATGTCTAGGAATTATATATCTATTAATATGTACCAATGTAGACCACTATGATATTTCAGAACTCGGTGTCATTTAGAGTCTCTGATACCCAACTTTGTGCGCAAGGTATGAAAGTTGTTGGTGTACTATGAGACTATTTGGTCCCTCTCTTAATGCAGTGTGTTCCATCTCATGTACTAGTCATCATAGTTTCCTACAGGGTATTATTGTTCCTTAATGACATCTATTTAAGGGGCTAAAGTGGGATTGGCCTGAAACATTCCAAACTCTATTAAATTTTGGTCACAATAAGTTTCTCACCAATTTTTGATGTGTGGAAGACCTTAAGGAGCACAAAGATTATATTTTCACTGTCAAAAAAATTATGGATAGAGAAATACCCTTCTAGTAGACTCAACCATTTATTTAGGGAATTATCATATATGGCCTTCAAATAAAAGGATATCAAAGTTAACTTGTACGTTGAAGGGTATGGATCCTCTAAAGTGGTTTCTTGATGATCCCTTTATTTTTGTTGGCATCTGTCAAAGTATTTGGGTGAAATTGTCTATCATCTCTTTCCTCTATCATGATAGGATCCTCTTGCTCCTTTTTCTCTCTTTTCCTCATCCATGGAAGGCGGTTTGGTCCATTGAGGGAAGTCTTTCTTAAGCTCAACTAGTTCAAGAGCCAACTATCATTAGAGGAAATTTCAACTCAAAATGGGCCTTTTAACTTTAATTCAAATTCCATGTCATCATGTGTTAGCCAATGAAATTAATTTAAGTGTGAAATACCGTATAGGTCTTAAAAAAAATTTTAATATAAATTTGGGGATAGGTATCATAAAAAAAACTACTTTTTTTGTTCCTATTTTCGACATATCTCCCTGTGTTTTTACTCAAATTTCGATCGGGAGAGCTCATTGGATGCATAATTAAATTCCACATCCAACAAGTATCCACTTGGCATACTTTTGATGGGCCCCACTACCCCAAAAACAAGAAATACTTGAAAATGTGATGATGACATCATCGTCAGGTTTTTAAGGTATTTCTTGTTTTCAGGGTAGAAAGGCCCATCAAACATATGCCGAGTGGGTACTCGTTGTATGCAGCATTTAATTCCGCATCCAATGAGATCTCCTTATTGAAATTTAAGTAAAAACACATGGAGATATGTCAAAAATACAAACAAAAACGTAGTTTTTTTCTTTTCTTCCTTAAAAATTAATAAATTTTATTTTATTATTTTACCTATTATTTTGTTAATTTTCCTTAGGATTCCCATTTTGTGTTGAAATTTCCTCTAATGCTATATCTTGACCAAGTTGGGGACATGCATGGAGAAATAACAAAAGAGAAGGTTGCTATGATACCACGGATCCATATTTATGTGAGAATGAAATGAAAGAGCATATATAGAAATACATACAAAGATATATTTCAAGGAACACAATGATACAATAAACCCATATTCCATTAAATGAATGAAACATAATAGATTGTAAAATTAAAAAATCTAGAATGGTGGTAGTTTTATCTCCAAGAAGAGATACAGCAACTAGTCTAATTCGTTACAAGCTAATTACAAAAGGAGGTTGAAGGGCCTTTTTATCATAAGCATGAAGTCAAAAACCCTAAACATCCAAAAACCTAACCCTAGGAGATGAACCATAAAAATGTTTGTGGGCTCGAAGGTGGTTAGTTGAGGTCAAGGAACAGTTTAAGGGAAAAATTTTGCCATGGATGAAATTTAAGGACTTTCCAATTTTATCTAAGCGAATGTTTTGTATAGTAGTACTTTATTATTATTATTTTTATTATCCCCCAATTTAGTTAAAAAGAAATTATATTTAGAGGGTTCATCGATGTGCGAGAGGGAAAAAAATGATTTTCGCCAATGATATTTGAGCAGGGATTTTTTGGTGACTACATTCGCTCAAATTTCATGGAGCGGGGATTTGTTTGGTACTATATAACCCTTATTTTTTGGAATTGTGGTTACAAGAAAATGATTTGTCCTTATTTTATGGAATAATGGTTAGAGGGAAATATTTCAGCCCTATAAGTTTAGAAAGGATTCACATGTTATAACTCTGCTTGAGCATTACAACTTTCCCTTCTATCAGCTCCAAGTTTGCAAGTTTGCTTGCCCATCATGTTGATATCTCCTTGGATTGAAAAACAAGGTATGACTCACCGATGTATCTTAATGGGTCGCATCGTAGGGTGAAATTCAAAAATATGATTTGTATGGGGTTCTTGTTCTTTGCTACCCATGGTTATTTTGGCATTTTTAAATCTCTTCAGTGCCGAGTGCATTTTATATTTTTTCTATTTCTTGAAAACATATTTTAATGGATAGATCATGGGCTGCACATTTATCTTACTTGTTTTTAATCAAAATAGGAATTAGAAGTAGAGAGCTTAGATTGAAAAACTGTTCAATGCTATAGGCAAGCAAAAAACTTAAGCCATATTTCGATTTTATTACAAGAGTTATTTGGTAATAGACCCCATCTCATTTTAATATTCATGAAATCTAACCACTATGCATATCTTAATTTAGTGTATGTTTTAAAGTTTTCAATTGTATCTTTCATTGACCAACTCTTCTTATGAATATGGACACCTTGTCTCTTCAAAAGTGTATTTTCAAATCAAAACTCTTAAATTTTATCAAGGGTATTTGTTCAGAATAGTTTTTATTTTATATTGTTAATAGGAACCCAATCCATCACGCGAATAGGTTATTTTACTTCTCATTTTGTTTCTTCACATTGTCACTTGCGTTGACAACAAAATAGAAAAACAATTATAATAAGTTTGGATGGATCATACTAGTCTTCATAAATTAAGTATAACTTATTGTGTATAGGGTTACAAAATTCACAAGAATTGTTGGCCACAAAACATAGAATGCTGTAAAACTTAACGAATGAGGAATAAGTTTCACATTAATAGAGATCCTTCATTCCAAAATTTAGTTTAGTTTTAGTGATGCAAGTTTAGTTTAGTTTCAGTTTTGCAATGGGATTCTCTCAAGAACGCAAATAACTAGCATTACCTTCTATAATTTCATTACACAACTAGAAATTAGAAAATATATATGGTTTTAGAATTTAATTTTTCAATTGCATAAGAAATCGATTATTGCTCAAAAATATAAGAGGAATGTCACATACACATAAATTTAAGTTAATTGATCCTTTGTCTTTATTTGCAAGGAAGAACTAGTTTGAAAGAATACATTGCCCTTAACATTCTTTGTGAAGGTTCAAATATGTGTGCCAAGTATAAATGTGTTTGCTTTTAGTAGCTGAAATGTATGTTTTGAAAGAAACATTAATTTCACAGGAGGTATCTAAGTCTCAGTCAAACACTTTTGTTATCACAAAACCATGCACATGAATAATGTTTTTTTTCCTAAAACTTACTACTGCACCTAACAAAGAATTTGATCCCTTTTGACCCAAAATCAATAGTAGTGAATGAATATGAATGATAATACTTTTTGCAACTCAACATTAATACAAAAATAGTAGTAATCGAGGACTAGAAAAGGATTGTATCACTAAGAAGCTAGTGTGAAAGTTAATTGTTGCGTTGTCATTCTTTTTATTTTATTTCAAATTTCTTTGAAATTTTGAAAGTTATATTGCATATGATCATTCTTTATATTTTATCTTTATATTTTTTAAAGAGGAGATAAGTACAAAACCTCAATATGAATTTTACCATTAAAAATGATAGATAAGAGTTTGAAATTTCAACATTTATAAAGAGAAACCTTGTAATAGAAATCAATAATGCAAAATGGTTCCAAAGGAGCTTAATAGTTTCCTCAACTTTGTTGGATGCCTTGTGTAGCCTACATTATTTTAGTCTTGTAGATAAAACATCTGTAAATAGGTGAGTTGTGGATAAAGTATTTGTAGATAAATGAGTTATTAAAAGGTCCTAAAATATTGTGTTGAGATATAATATAGACAAGTCAATTAGTGAAGAGAGTGTTAAATAAGTTAAGCATGTAACCAAATCTGAACAAAGTGAACTTCATTCCATTTTATTTTTTTAAAGTATATCTTGTAGAATTAAAATGACTTAAAAGAAGCACTTCCAGAAAACTGTACATTCTTATTGACTATTTTACTAAACACATAAACTATACTGTACATTTAACTGAATGATAAAATTAATCAAATGATAAGAAGAGAGGACAACCAACTACAAAATATATTTTGGAATCAACGTAATCATAATATACATAAAATTTTAACATGTAAAGGAATCATTGTTTTTTGCACAAGAAGAGAGGATAACCAACTACAAAATATATTTTGGAGTCAATGTAACCATAATATACATAACAGTTTAACATGTAAAGGAATCATTGTTTCTAGAGTCTGCACATTCTATAGACAACATGTTATTTCACGTTCTCATTGGATTAGTTGTATATGGTGTCTTTAGTAGAATTTTTATGGGCCTAGTTAATAGAAAATGAATACAGTCACTTGAACGTTGGATTAGTTATATATGGTGTCTAGAGTCTGCGCATTCTATAGATAACATGTTATTTCACCTTCTCATTGGATTAGTTGTATATGGTGTCTTCAATAGAATTTTTGTGGGCCTAGTTAATAGAAAACGAACACAGTCACTTGAATGTTGGATTAGTTATATATGGTGTCTTCAATGAATTTTTATGGGCCTAATTAATAGAAAATGAATACAGTCACTTGTCCATGATTTAAAAATAACTTGCAATTGATTTTTCAAGGGATCACTATCTAGTTTTCTCAAATTAAAACATGATTCAAAACCACTTAAACTCAACATATTTAATAAGAAATCCTTCAAAAATGATTAGTCACAAACACTTATAAAATCCTAATTTCACTTTTTCATTTAGAGAGAATCCCGTATTACTATCTCTACAAATTTCAATATCTAATATCTTATGCTAATTATGGCGTTTGTGTTGCGTAATTCACTTTTAACTATTTATGATTATTTTACATTTCATCGTTTATTAGTATATTCAAGAGATCTTCTCAAATAATTAGTATACATTTTAAATGCATAAATAAAATTGTGCTATATTAAAAATATATATATTATTTTAAATATAAGGAGATAAGGTTATAAATCATGTAAAATAATTAAAATAACATTAAAAAAGTTTAACATAATTAAAATAATATGAAAAAAAGTTAATTATGTTAAGTGATTTTTCGTTGAAATGTTCGTATTCCTTAAATTGTTTGACCCCATGTTGGAAGATGGAGCAAAAAGGGAAAGTAATAGATAACATAAAATGTTTGTGTCACGTTACTATGTTTATTTAGTATGAGTTTGTTGATTTGAATATTACTATTATGCTGGTGTGAAATCAAACATTTTAGTTTCAGGAATTATTAATTTAAGATATAATATACATCTATAAATATTTGTAAACTAATTTTAAAGTAATGTGAAATATTTATAAATTACAAAAGTAAATATAAATATAAGTAAATGGTAAGTATATTCAACATTGTTTTTTAATTTCCAATGTTAAATTATGTTAAATATTATGTTTTCACATCTTAAGTTATACTATCTTTGTTTTCCAACATTTTAACAAAATTGTTAACATTAAGGAATAATTGAATTGCAACGTTACAGAGTGGCAAATCCAATGCATATTGTCCAAACTCTTGGGTATATAATCTTTGGATTCAGTTAAGATAGAGATGTGAAGAGGCCTTAGAACTATATAACGATTAAATATATACAAGTAGAACAAAGAGATGGTGACTTAACAACTAACGTACTTACTAATATCATGATAGACATGGAAAGATGATTTTGATTTTGATACTGTAAGGCATACCGTTAATGCCATCAATAGCTTAATGCTGTGTTTCACTTTTTGGATAAGAATACATTATTGTGACTATAGATGACTGGTGCTTACTTAAAAAGTTTAACGATGTAATTAGATGAGAAAATATTTTTTAAAATTTAGCATGATTAGTGTATTGCATATACCTAACCCTGTAAAATGTCAATCTTTTTGTTGCAAGATGAGGAATGATAATAAAAAGACAATCAATATCTTGACGAGATCACATATTAGGAATATGGTAAAATTAACGTATTTAATGATAACCTTCTGTAGGGTCATCATGGACTAATAGAATCCATGTATTAAATGGATGATTTGAAGATATTTCTTGAATTATACATGATATAATAGAATCCATGTATTAAATGGATGCTTTGAAGATATTTCTTGAATTATACATGACATTTTGGTAATAGTTGTTTATATATTCATGCATGACAGTGATTTGGTTTTTCCAATGAATCATGATAACATAGTTCATGATATTGTATCTTTCTACATATGTTATATGTTGAGATGATTATCATATAGCTATAAACATACAAGTAGTGATGATGAGTAAACTGCAAACTCAATAAACTAGCTTGGATTTTGCCACAAGGTATTCTAGGGTAAGAGTACATGGAAAATACAAAGTGATTTCAAAATCATCTAGGGAGTTTTATTACGTTAATTTTCAACCAATTTGCCAAGACTTTAAAAGGTTATTGCACCAAGAGTAGCGAGGTGCTTACATCTAGTATGGGGGAGATGTAATGTGTACTGTTTTGTAATATTATGTAACGTGTTCTTCCCATAAAAAAATGCAAACGATGTCAGCTTAAACAAAAAAAAATATTATATTTAGTTTATCTTAACACTAGATATATCAAGGATTAAGAGAGATCAAATATCTTTATGTGTACAAATTCTTTTTCATGTGTAAAAAATTTAAGATAAAATAATTTACAACTTAAGAAAATTTGGATCCCTCTCGGTGCTTAATAGATCTAGGTTTAAGATGGATCTATGTTGGTATAGTTTAGTGAAAGATTCACCGATATTTTGCAAGATTTTGCAAGATTTTACGATTTTGTGAAACATTCCCCAAAAGTTTTATGAGTTTTTATAATTCCATGAAAGATTCACCACAATGTTATAATTGTATGAAAGATTCACCCATTTTTTTATAAGATTTTATAATTTGGTGAAATATTCATCTATGATAGTATATTAGTGATAAAATAGCCTTCATAATCTCTCATGTATCTGTTAAAGTATTGTAACATCGAAAGATATTTCAGATGTATTGTTTGTATTCCTCATTCGAGAGATGAGTTTGGTTGTGTTAGTGTCATTGAAAGAATCAATGTAAACCTCTGAATGTAAGTCGAGTCAATAGCACCCAAGTGTCGATATAATAAATGTTATTTGTGGTGTCCAGTTGGACAAGTGGGCCCAGTTAGTTAGAGAAGTCAACCATGCTAGGTCAGAGGTCAAGTCAACTGAAGAATATAAATAAGGAGGCACTCCCCTTCATTTGTACTCACTCACTCAAGTTGTATTAGCAAGAGAGATACATATTAGTGCACCAGAAAGAAGAGAGAAACAATTGTATTGGTTTTACACTGCCCTGGTTGAGTTCTATACTAAAGAAGTTTTGCGGGGTTTTCTCCCTTGTGGTTTCCCTGAGGAAAATCTTTGTGTTCTTGTGTTCTTGTGTTTCTGTGCTTGTTGTTCTTCTAGTGATCTACTAGTGACAAATTGTTTTAAGATATCATCTAAGCAAATTAAGAAAATTCAACATGGTATCAAAGCCACTCTTAAAGGAAGCACTGCACAGTTAGGGTTTTGTTGTTCCAAACAAATCCCTCAACATATCAACCAGAAAAGAGGGCTCTCCCAAATCGCCTCTGAAGAGCGCATCATTTTGTGTAGACAGAACTAAATTCCAAGAATTTTCAATTTTGGACCAGTTACTGCTGTCGGGACAACTAGGGTTTCAATTTTTTCAAGGTTTCATTATCAATCCCAAAAAAATGAATATACAGTCTACCTCGCCTCATGGATGCACATCTATTCCACCATTCAGCAGCACTTGTGATCCCAACTAAAAAATTAGGGTTTCTGCTTCAAACCCTAGGTTATCCAGAAGGAGGTCAATCAGGAGTTTCTTTCTTCAAGGAGGTATCTTTCCTCCTGATTCCATTTCAAGTTCTCAGTATTTTAAATATGAAAAAGAATACCAAGCTAGATGAAAAGCTTGAAGGGGCTGAAAACTTCAAAGCATGGAAGTATAGGATCATGCTCATCCTCCACGAGAATAATAAAGATAAGTTTGTGAAAGAGGAAGTGAAAGAACCAGAAGAAGCTGAAGCCAAGTCCAAGCATAAGAAGAATATGACCATAGAAAAAATGATCATAGTTGAATCCATCAAATATAACTTGATTCCTCAAGTATCGTCAAGGGAGACTCCAAAAGAAATGTTTGATTCCCTATCAGGTTTATTTGAAGGGAGAAACATTAATAGGAAAATGACCCTGAGGAATCAACTCAAAATTGTAAGAGCTCAAAAGTCAGAGACTATGCAGTCTTACTTTACAAGAGTAGCTCAAATCAAGGATCAGCTAGAAACCATTGATGATATGGTTGAAGAAGCAGATATTGTAATGAAAACCTTGTATGGCCTTCCAAGAGATTGGGAAGCCTTTATTCGAGGAATTTGCTCAAGTAGGAAACTAACCAAATTCTGAAAGTTATGGGAAGAATGTGTTCGAGAAGAAGAAAGGATAGTAGCCAAAGAAGAAAAACTAAATGACAATGAGGATCAAGACTTGACTTCCCACACCAAAGGAAAAAGGAAGAGTCATGACCATCCTCCTAAGACTCACTTGGGTTTAAAAGACCCAAGAGTGACTTCTCAAATTTTGAGTGTTTAACTTGCCACAAGTTGGGACACATTCACATCAAATCTCCCATGAAAGCAGAAAGGATAAAAAAGATGAGAAGGTTTCAAGCCCATACTACTGAAGATAGTGATCAAGAAGTTGAAGAGGAAACAAAGAAGGATGAAGAATCCAGTGAAGAATATGTTTTAATATCTGATCTAACAAGATCAGTCTCACCAGGAAATGACACTTGGTTAGTTGATAGAGGTTCCTCCAAGCACATGACTGGTTACAAGGAATCACTCTCATTCCTTGAACAAAAGGAATCTCCACCCAAAGTGATGCTTGAAGATGATTCCCAATATCCCATTAAAGGAATAGGAGAAGCATCCTATAAATTGGATTCTAGAAAGCCTATGAAAATGAAAGATGTACTGTATGTCCGAGGACTAAAGAAGAATTTTATTTCCATTTCATCCTTAGATAAGAAAGGCTTCAGAGTTTCCTTTATGGATGGAAAAGTCCTCATGTGGAAAAAAGGTAAAACCATAGATGATGCAGTGGAGATTGGAGTTGAAGAAGGAGGACTCTACAAATTGAAGGGACATACAGATTTAGCATTAGCAACGAGTACCATTAACCCATGTGAGCTATGGCACAGAAGAATTTCACATGTTCACTACAAAGCTCTTCCAATTGTAAGCAAGGTTGTGACTCGTTTACCAGAAATTCAGATAGAGCATGAAGGAGTGTGCAAAAGATGTGCATAGGGGAAGAATACTAAGATTCCTTTTCCAAAAAGTGATAGTAAAGCAAAAGGGATATTCTTAGACATTTTTCATTCAGATATCTGTGGGCCAAAGAAAATCACTTCATTAAATGGGTACGCCTACTATGCTTCTTTAATTGATGACTAATCCCGAAAGACTTGGATATACTTCTTGAAAAAGAAGGATGAAGTGTTTGAAATATTCAAGGAGTTTAAGGCCCTAGTAGAAAACCTATCTGAGAAGAAAATAAAGATTTTGAGGTCATATAATGGAGGAGAGTTCACTTCAAATGAATTCAATGATTTTTGCAAGGAAGTCGGGATTAAGAGGGCACAACAAAATGGTGTGGCGGAAAGAAAGAATAGATATATAATGGAAAATGTGAAAGCTATGATACATGATCAATATCTTCCAATGTACCTGTGGGAAGAAGCAACAAGAACAATTGTATATGTACATAATAGAATTTCCCACAGTGCCCTTGGGAAAAAAACTCTAGAAGAAATGTTTTCCGGAGAAAAACCAGAGGTAAATCATCTAAATATATTTGGTTGTCCTCTTTACATTCACATTCCCAAGGAGAAAAGGTCAAAGTTATATCCTTCAGGAAAGAAGGGATTGCTCATAGGATATAGTGAACAATCAAAAGCTTATCAGATATATATCACAGGATACTGTCAAATTGAACTTAGTAGAGATGTCACATTTGACGAATATACAGCCTTCAGAAAGTCAAAGAAAGATAAAGAAGATGAAGAGGAGCATGAAACTCCCAAAACCATTGAAAGTCCTAAATCAGTCAGAAATGAAGAAGAAGTCCAAATACCTGAAGAGCATGATATGACAGAACCTCATCTACCTGAAGATTTACCAAATGAGTTGATTTCTCAAAAGAGAAAACCTGCATGGGCTCATGAAGTAATTAAAGAAGCAAAAAGACATGGCATTCCTAAAGGAACCATCTGAGAAAGGAAGAAGCCAAAGTCATACCATGGTTATATGGATTTAATGTGTGATCTAGGAAGAAGCCAAAGTCATACCCTGGTTATATGGATTTAATGTGTGATCTAGTTGATAAAGAACCAACATGTTTTGAAGAAGCAATAAAATGTAAAGATTGGGTTGATGCAATGGTCGAGGAATACCAATCCATTATAAAGAATGATGTGTGGGAAGTAGTTCCAAGACCGAAAGACAAGTCAGTGGTATCCTCGAAGTAGATATTCAAAACTAAACACTCAGCATATGGAAGTATAGAAAAAGTACAAGGCAATATTTGTAGCTCAAGGATTCTCTCAGAAAGAGGGAATCGAATATGATGAGACCTTTGCACCAGTAGCTAGATACACCTCAATCAGAACTATCCTTGCCTTAGCATCCAACATGAAGTGAAAGCTACATCAAATGGATGTGAAGATGACATTTCTAAATGGCTTGATTGAAGAAGAGGTATATATTGAACAACCGCAAGGGTTTGAGATTAATGATCAGAAGAATCATGTATGTAGACTAAAGAAGCCATTGTATGGACTAAAGCAAGCACCCAAAGCATGGTATGGAAGGATCGATGGATTCTTGATGAGCTTAGGATTTACTAAAAGGAAAGCAGAATCCAACCTCTACCATAAGGTTGATGATGATGGAATTAGGATTCTGTTATTGTATGTAGATGATTTGTTCTTGAAAGGAAAAGATAAGCCTATTATCGAATGTAAGAATAAGCTTGCTGCAGAGTTCGAAATGAAAGACCTTGGAATGATGCATTACTTTCTAGGTCTTGAAGTATGGAAATATCTAGATGAGAATTTCCTAAACCAAGGAAAATATACTGTAGAAATATTAAAAATATTTGGAATGTTAGATTGTAAAGCTATGACTACTCTGATGACCACAAGTTTGAAACTATTGAATGACGATACTTCGGAAGCAGTCGATGCCACCTTATATAGACATATTTTTGGTTCACTGATGTACTTAACCAATACAAGACCATATATATGTTTTGTAGTAAATACCTTAAGTCAGTATATGGTGAATCTTAAACACATTCACCTTATTGGGGAAAAACATGTGATGAGGTATCTAAAGGAAACTTTAGATTATGGGCTCAGATATGCATCTAGTGGTGAGATCAAAGTACATGGATATTCAGATCTAGATTGGGGAGGAAGTGCCAAACATAGAAAAATCATATTGGGATGTTGTTTTAGTTTGGGATCAGGCATGATCTCTTGGCTCAGTAGAAAGAAGACCAGTATTTCACTTAGTACGACAGAGGCTGCATACCTTGCAGCATGTTCAACATATAGCGAAGAAATATGGATTCGAAATATATTAGTAGGACTATTAAATGCAAAGATAGATGCTACTGATATCCTTTGTGATAATCAGAGTTGTATTAAGATGACGAAAAATCCTGTGTTTCATGATAAGACAAAGCAGATTGAAATCATATATCATTTCATCCGGGATATGGTTCAGAAGAGAGCTGCGAAGCTCAAGTATGTTCCTACCGAAGAACAAGTAGCACATGTATCGACTAAGCCTTTGGCTCATGTAAAGTTTGAATACTTTCGAGACACACTTGGTGTAGTCCGAAAAAACCTCTCTTGAAAGAGGGAGTGACAATAGATGGATGATGGATGCAGTGGTGAGTAGCTCAGTCTAAAGGAGGGTAATTCTGGCTAGGCTTGTTTGGCCCAAAAGGGTTAGTAAGTCAGACAAAATGCCTTGTCAATCCTAGGGGGATTAGTATGTCTGGATAGGCTTGTTTGGCCCGAAAGGGTTAGTAAGCCATACAAGGATTATTTGGTCCCTAGGTAGATCCATCTTTCTAACTAGGATTGTTTGGCTTGAAAGAGTTAGTACGTTAGACAAAATGCCCTGATGGATCTACCAGAGAACTCACCGTGATGTTGCTCTGAGACGTTGAAGGGAAATATGTATTTTCAATATTGTTATACTGTTGGTTGTTGATGATGGTTGTTCAGATGTTTGATGATTGTTGAGACGATTGTTGCAATATTGTTATACTATTGATTGTTGATGATTGTTGATGATGGTTGCTGAGATGTTTGATGATTGTTGAGACGATTGTTGCAGTAGTATTCTATTGATGATTGTTGATATATTTTTCTATGATTGTTGAGATGTTTGATGAGATGTTTTGTTCAGTATTGGATGATTGATCGATTGATTGATTAAGTTAGTACTTGTGATGTTACACTAATGACTGTTGATGTATGCTACTTCAATATTCCTATACTGATGATGTTATCAATGTTCCAACATCTCTATATTGGTAATGCAGATGATGATCTAGCATTAGTTGTTGTTTGAGTTTAGCACTAACATGCTAATGATATTGTCATTGACGTTGTTAGTATCCATGCACAGATGTCGCAGATAATGAAGTTACAGAGGATGTCTCAGTATCCACATATTGATACTATAATAAGATGATCTTGAAGATGATTCAATATAGAAGATGATTCAGTACCCATATAGTGACAAGATAGAAGATAATCCATCATTTATACTTTGACGAGATAGACATGGTTCAATATTCACATACTGATGATTCAAGAAGAAGACCCAGGAAGATGACTCTATATTCACATACTGATAGAAGAGGATCTAGAAGATGATTCAGTATTCACATATTGATGCTATAGAAGATAATCCAGAAGATGATAGAAGATGTCCAAGTACATACGAAAGACGAAGATTACATAAGATGATCTAGTTGAGATCAATGATGAAGATGAAAGATGATGTTCCAAAACTTCCTATGACATATAGAGTCTCACCAGAGAGTTGTACAACTGTAGTAGCATTTGTTGTTGTGGTTGAATACCTTCCTAGTTAAGAGGGAGTGTTAAAGTATTGTAACCTTGGAAGATATTCCAGATGTATTGTTTGTATTCCTCCTTCAGGAGATGAGTTTGGTCTTGTTAGTGTCATTGAAAGAATCAATGTAAACCTCTAGATGTAAGTCGGGTCATTAGCACCCAAGTGTCAATATAATAAATTTTATTTGCAGTGTCCAGTTGGATAAGTGGGCCCATTTAGTTAGAGAAGTCAACCCTGTTAGGTTAGAGTTCAAATCAACTGAAGAATATAAATAGGGAGGCTCTCCCCTTCATTTGTACTCACTCACTCAAGATGTCTTAGCAAGAGAGAGAAATATTAGTGCGCCCGAAAGAAGAGAGAAGCAGTTGTCTGGGTTTTACACTGCTCTGGTTGAGTTCTATACTGAGGAAGTTTTGCGGGGTGTTCTCCCTTATGGTTTCTCTGAGGAAAATATTTGTGTTCTTGTGTTTCTGTGCTTGTTGTTCTTTCAGTGATCTACTAGTGACAAATTGTTTTAAGATATAATATACGCAAATTAAGAAAATTCAACAGTATCATGGGGATTTTCCCATTTATTATACATCAAAATTTAAGGGGGGGTTCTTAAAATTTTCCCTGGTTGAGGTGTCAACTTCTCGGGGGCATAGATTTTGCATACGATATGCGTTTAGGGAATTCAATAGCTCGTTGGAAAGGTCTAGCCGAGAAGAACAAGTTTGGATGTCTAGATATGCCTTTGGCTATGTTTGGACTGATGTGTCACTAAAAAATGTCGTTTAAGGCCCCAAAACGATCCCAATAGTTTTGGGTCCAAAAAACCGTAAAAGCTGTCAAACTAGAAAAAATGTTTTGAGCCAGTCAAATAGGGGGCTGGATCTCGATATCCATTTGAACCAATATGCTAACCTGAAAACTTGTAAAAACTACCAAGCTGGAAAAACTATTTTGAGCCAATGGAATAGGTGGGTTGCAACCAATACCCACATAGACCAATTTGAACCTTGGTAGGGGCTAAGACAATCCTCGACTTTCACAAACGAAGTTAGCCACTTGTGACTATTTTTATGTCCTACAAACTTATGATGATTTTTTTAATACAAAGGCAATGGATGCAAAAAGAATGCCCCAAGTTAGTATTAAAGTCATGAACCCTACCCCATTGATTCCTAAACATAGAAATCTCTTTGGATTGGAAAAGAGGAAACATAAATAAAATTCTTAGATCAAGGAAGAAATGCAATTCCATTGCCTCCATTTTATGCATAGAAACAATTAATAATAATAAATATTCCAACAATTACAATCTAAAAAAACACAAACTAAAAAGTATGATCTTTTATTAAGAAAAATAAAAATGTAAAGTCATAGATACAATTATCACAGCAAAACTAATCATTCAACTTCTACTTTAACAAAATAATGAATATCCAAACCATATTCAAATATATATATAAATGATAACATAAAAAAAAAGTCACTTAGTCAAAGAAACCTTGCTTTCATTGTACTTAAAGTGAAATCATTCACAATGAAAGTTTATACAACTGATAAGAATCCAATGAATATTTGATTTTTAAGAAATATTATTTATTGCCTCACGAGCCTCCATTTTAACTTTTATTCTCACACTTGAGTCTACGGTGAAGTGGAAACAGTTGTTAAATTATTTATGCTTTCATTTTGCACAACAATGTACACAAGAATTGATAATGCACTCCACAAAATTCAAATTTTAAGTCCTATCATCAATCTTTTCAGTGGAGTTGTCATAAAATAACATAAATTTGACTTTGTGGAATGGTTATAGAAAGCAGCATGTGATGCTGTGCTGCTTTTCTTATTTGGACCCACAAACATGTAATCCTGTGCACACAAATTAGATCTGCAAACTGGATTGCAATACCTTACCTCATGCACAAAGTAAGGAATGAGGGAACAAAAAAGGAAAAAAAGAGTTACACCAGACTTATCATTTATCTGTTCATACTAGCTGTAATAATTATCATGTGTTTTTGTTTTTGTGAAAGTTTTCACAGAAAATAAATAATTTGGATGGAAATGTTTCAGAATTCACTCACTGTAATGCATATCAGTTATAAATATTATTTTGAGGAAACATGTTGTTATGGTAATATTTCATGTTTAAAATGTTTTTTCTATTTCAGTGAACACTGTGAAATGGTGTTTATGATTTTAAGAAAAACATTTAATTTTAAACAAATTAAATAAATAAGTTATATATATTTATCTTAGGGATTTGTATCTGGTTTTAAGTATAGATGTAAAGTAACTCAATAATTGCACTGAAAGTAGTGAAATGCTTTACATCTTAGTATGTGGAGAGGTTGCTAAGTAACATAATGTTATATATCAAAAATAAAAGCAATTAAAAAAAATCATGTTTGGCTCATTAAAGAAATTAAAACCAAATAAAAAATAATTAAAAACCCATATCTACTTATAAAAAAATTCAAAACAAAATAAAAAAGCTATAAAAATCATATTGGCTCATAAAATAATAAAATAAAAACCAGTATAAATCCATCTTAAACCCAGATTGATCAAAAACAATGAAATGGATCAAATTTGTTGAGGTGTAACTTTTTTTTTACACCTTTAAAAATTTAAGATTTAAAAAAAGTTACAGCTCAAAAAATTGGAGATCCAAGTTTAAGATAAATCTACTTAATGATAGCCTCTGAAAAAATCTTTATGTAATAAAGATTTACTTTATTTCTAAATAATGTTAATTTACCGGAAAATATACTACTAGTTTGATTTATTTGATTTTTATATAACACTTCATTTACACTTGATTTACCGGATATAGTATTGGTTTATCTTCAATTTTTTAAATAATTTAAAGTTGTCTTTTTATTTATTGATTAAGAGCTTGTTTTGCTCCTTAAAACTAAGCCCAAGCCCACATACTTATATGTACATGTAATTGTATGTCCCCTAAGCCCAAGACCACATACTTGTATGTGTACATGTAATTGTATGTCACCATAGAGTATTTGAATTTATGTAGGAATACATTGAAATGATCAATTGCATAGTTATATGTGTACAAGTAATTATATGTCCCCATAGAGTATTTGAATTTATGTAGGAATACATTGAAATGATCAATTGCTTTTTGTGTAGTTAAGGTCAAACTGAATCACTTTTTGCCATGTACAGAGTCCTATACTAGTTGAAATTTTGCTAAACATCAAATGGATCAGTAGCTCATGGTGTTTTCTTGCAGATTTTTCACTGCTTTTTAGAGATTTTGGTGAGTTTTATGGTTCACAGTAATGAACTTATTTACATAATTATGCTTCCTGGGCTTATATTCTCCATGGTA
Organism: Pseudotsuga menziesii; assembly: GCA_001517045.1. Taxonomy (NCBI): domain Eukaryota; kingdom Viridiplantae; phylum Streptophyta; class Pinopsida; order Pinales; family Pinaceae; genus Pseudotsuga; species Pseudotsuga menziesii. The sequence goes on along the minus strand of LPNX010370931.1, from coordinate 373,127 downwards.
TCGTTTTACTGCCACTGACAGTGATTTAGAAGAAACCAGATGGCTAGTTCTAGTGCTCTCCAAAGCATGGATGCAGCAATAGCTGCAATAATATCCCAGAAACCTTCATTGGAAACATTATCATTCTATCAACTTCGAGATTCAGATACTTCGTGCTTTAGAGACACCGAAAAATCTCTGAACATCAACATTCCAGAGCTTAGACAGAATGATGATTCATTTCTGACGCTTCTTCAAGCTTTAAACGAGAACGAAACATTGGTATTCTTGGATTTCAACAGAGTAAGATGGAACATTCATGAAGTCAAAGAGCTATGCAATTTTGTGAACATAAGTTCATCATTAAAAAGGCTGTCTTTTCAGCAAAGTTATCTCAGTTCTGATGGGGTTAAAATGCTGGCTAATATGTTGAAGAAAAACAATGTTGTTAAAGAATTGAATTTCTCCGAGTCTTCTATCGGACAAACAGGGGCATTGGCCATTGCTTCGGCTTTGAGAACCAATGAGTGCTTGGAGGAGTTGCAGATTTGGGAAGACTCAATTGGGTACAAAGGGGCAGAAGAATTGGCCAAGATGATTGAAGTAAATTCAAGTCTCAGGCGTCTGATAGTATTAGATACGCAGTCCATCGCAGCTTATCCTCTGGTCTCTGCTACATTGGGGAGGAACAGGAATTTAGAGCTTCAGGTATGGAACCGCGAAAGCAAAGCTAAGAATGCCAAGGTTGTCGAATTGATCCCTTCCAATAAATCCCTAAAGATTTACAGAATTGATACTTCTGGGTCTTACAGAATAGCGTGCGCTTTGGGTCGTAATACTACCATAGAAAATATGGATATAAGTGGAAATCATATCGATTCCAAATGTTCTAAAGAGTTCAAGAGAGTCCTTCAGGAAAACAGGACTCTAAAACATCTGAATATGTCAAACACTGGCATGAGTGAAAAGGCTGTTGGCTATATTGCAGCTGCTCTGTTTTCCAACCGTACCCTGCAATCCTTGCTACTTGAAAGAAATCCAATGGGAGGAATGGGAGTTGATCAGTTGCTCTGTCCTCTTAGTAGGTTCAAACCAGGCCAGCAGCAAGCAAATACTTCTCTGAAATTTTTGTCCATTGGGGGACCTCAGAATAAAATGGGTAGTTATGGTGTAAATGCATTGGTGCAGATGATCTCCACAAACCAGAGTTTGCTGAAATTTGCTATAAATGATGATAGTAGCATGAGTGCAGCTGATTTCATCAAAATTCTTGTAGCTCTTCAAAGAAATACAGCTTTGATGTCCCTATCTTTGAAGGGATGCAAAGGAGTTGCAGGAGATGGTGTACTTGAAGCAATTATGGATACAGTGCAGGTGAATCCCTGGCTTGAAGAGATCGATCTGAATGGAACTCCGCTTCAAGCCTCCGGTAAAACTGATCTTGTTCACCAACGGCTTGGACAGAATGCCAGTGCCGAACCACAGATTGATTTTCTCAAGGACATGCCCATGACAGCGCCCAAATCTGCAAGAGTTTTTCTCTGTGGACAAGAATTTGCAGGCAAGATTTATGACTTTTCCTATTCACCCTTAATCAATTGCTCATTGTACACGAAGGTAAAGGCAATGATCCAATCTACTTCTATATAGTATTTAATGAGGAAAATGATAATATATTATATATAATGCATAAATACAAATATAGAGAGACAGATCGATCGATCGTGCAATGGCCACCAGGAAGAATATTCATTATTTGAAATCAAATAAGTTATGACCCAACAAGGGTTGAAGCATTTTATAAGTGTCAGAAAATTTTATATTTTCTGAAATTAGCTGACGTTTCCATGTTTTGCATGTTATTAGGCATTCCATGATAAATTCGATCATCAAGATTCATTTTTCCCATTCAAATGACCGATATCTCCAATTTGGCTGCAGGTAAAACAACTCTATGCAATTCCATATTGCAGAGTTTCGCTCGAGCAAAGATTCCGTCAGTAGACAAAATAAAAACTCTTGTAAACCCAGTTGAACCCATCCTAAGAACTCAGGGAATTAAAATCAAGGTCCTAGAAGATGATGATACTAGAATCTCAATTTGGGACTTGGGGGGTCAGCATGAGTTCCATGCTTTTCATGATCTCATGTTCCCTGGCCAGGGGAGCCCATCTTTCTTTCTCATAATTTGCAGCCTGTTCAGAAAACCCGAAAACAGAGAACCCAAAACGCATCAAGAAGTTGAAGAAGATCTACTATATTGGTTAAGATTTATTGTTTCCAATTCGAGAAGAGCAGAATCATTTCTCACTCATGTCACTGTTGTTTTCACTCATATTGATAAGACTTCTGAAAGCTCAGAATTGTATTTATCAGCTGTCCAGTGCGTTTACAGGCTTAGGGATCGTTTCACTGGCTTTGTTGAATTATCCCCAACCCTTTATACAGTGGATGCAAGGTCATCTGGTTCAGTGAATAAGGTTGCTCATCATGTGACCCAAACTGCCAAAACAATATTAGAAAGGGTTCCAAAAATTTACCAAGTATGTGATGACTTAAGAGTGCAGTTGTTCAATTGGAAATCTGAGCATTCCAGTAAGCCAGTTATGAGATGGGAAGAGTTTGCTCAACTGTGTCAAACGAAGGTTCCAGCACTGAGAATACAGTCTCGCCATGATGACCCCAAAATGGTTGAAGAGAGGCGAAGAGCACTAGCATGCTCTTTGCATAAAATTGGAGAGATCATCTATTTTCAAGAGCTTGATTTCATCATAGTGAACTGTGAGTGGTTCTGTGAGGAAGTGCTTGGACGTCTAGTAAGATTGAACAGCAAAAATCGATCTACTTTGGATGTACAGCAAAGGGGCTTTACAACTAGAAAAGAATTGGAGGCCATTTTAAGAGAATCATTACAGGGTTCAGTACCTGGATTTGGTCCGAGAATTCTTGAGAATGTGCACCCAAATGATCTTGTGGGCATGATGTTGAAACTGGAACTCTGTTATGAGCAAGATCCAGGCGAACCTAATTCAAAGCTTTTCATTCCTGCAATACTGGAGGAAGGTCGGTACAAGCCACAAAGATGGCAACTAGGTGGATCAGGCTTCATATACACTGGCAGGCATTTTGAGTGTGATGATTCAAATCACACTTTCCTCACTCCTGGATTCTTCCCAAGGTTGCAGGTATGACCTTTTGATTTTAGTTTCTTAGAGAAACAAAATAATCTATCAAAATTGAGATGTTTACTCTTTGAGAAGAATAGGAGAAACGGCTGATTTATTCTAGATATCAGAGATCCATGGAAATTCATGTCGTTTATTGCTTAACCTTGAATAAAGTCGAAGCTGGATCTCACACTCTCTGGGGTGCAAGGCATAATATGGTAGGATTCACCTACTTAAAAGTTAACCCTTTAAAAATACTGACTCAGGATTGTGAGTAAGAGCATCCACTTCAAGTTGTGAGCCATTAGGAAATCACTTCCCCGTGTCTATCTATTTATCTATCTTACGAAGGAAATTCCTCAACATTACCTGTAAATGGGGATGCAGGGAATCTGTCTCCAATGCATCCCCCTGTTTGTGAAAGGTAGGGAACACAGCAAATGCATCAAAGAACAAGATGGATGCTTCCACATGGTTCACTTTAATTTTCCAACAATGCTTCAAAAATCAGTTAGGAATTTCCCTGGATAATCAGCCCTCAGATCTCTCTTTCAGTCTTTGTAAAGCAATATCTAAACCTCTTAGAACTGTCCTGAATTCAGCTTCATTACTGGGAACACAGACCACGCTTTCGATTTTGAAATAGGAAACCTATTGGAGAAATTACATGGATGGTTACTTTCACCGATAAACAAGGATTTTTACTTAAATCTCTGTTGAAATGGGGTCTCCAGAAAACAGAAACATACACACATTAGTTTACACCAGTTATGGCTTGTCCACACTGTTTGCCACTCTTTAAATGCAATTCAAAGAAACTCATCAATTTGTTACTGGCCCAAAATCAGGTTTTCTCCATTCTCTGGATCTCATCTTCGAAAAATTGTGTTGTGTCTGGTTATCCAAATTGACTTTACAACAAATTTTGGTAGGGAGGGCAAGACACTTTTCATATTGATTTTCCTTTTTTTATCCGAAAGGATAGTCATTGTAATTTGTCCCTACCTACCAAAATGACAGGGTTTCTCTCTAGACAAAAAGGTCTTAGGAAACAAAATGCAACTCTATGGTTGCAATGAGCCAAACCTTCCTAGTGAACTAACAAAAACTAAGTAAATGACTCAAATCCTAGAAGCTACAACTTTACATTGCTTACACCTCAAAGGACCATGGAACCCACACATAAATTGTCGTTCATGGAAAGCTTTTGATGTAGCAAAACTCACAGAAAACAAGCCTCGGTAGGATAAATTTTGAGAAACCATAATTAATTTTGCAGTTTGCAATCAACATTGACATCTAACAGTTGGGACTGCTGAAAATTCAAGCCCCAAGAAATGTTATATTCATCACAACTGGAATGCATCTCCAAACCAATTTGCCTGGGGCTGTGGAGACCAGAATATAGAAATAGTCGAGGATGGTTAGAAGAGGTTTGGAAGAGCGGTGCAAACTCACATTCAAGAAATTCCAGTAAGAATCCTTTTATATTTGCAATCCATACCAGAATTACACGCAGATGCATAATGGGCAACTCCTCCCCCCTGGATGATTCCCAAATACCACCAAGCTGTCCCAACCTCCAGTACTAGGTGCAATTAAAATAGTATCTAGAGTAGATATGAACATAGCTCAAGCCTCAAAGTACTTGTCCAGGCAGGGATATCCAATAGTAGCTTAGCTTGGATAATCACTACTGCCGTTCAAGCATGAGGTGCAAATGAAGGCTGCTTCGGTTATGGGCTACCACAAGTGTCGTTGTCACTGCCAAGGATGCAACTTGAAACTTGCATTAGGCAATTACTTCACTTTGCCATTAGACAGAAAGCTCATGTCCCAAGTTTCCCCTACCTACCATCCATTTTTTCTTACCTCTGGTTTTCCTGTTTCTGCTACCTTAATGTATTGGTTCCATAGGAACAGTGGCCACCATTGAAGAACAAGAGGAGTGAGATATAAGGACCAGTATCATATTCCCTGTTATTGTTTATGAAACTGGAGGAAAGTCCTTTCAATATATTTGATGCCTATATCTAATAATTTGGTCTGCAACTTATTTGATTTTCATGCCCACTTTTTTTATCTGTCACAGGTGCACCTTTACAACAAAATCCTGGGGTCAGGTAACAGACAGAGTGCTACTTACAAGCTTGAGAAGAACCTGATCTCGATAATCATCAATGGCATTGACATCAGAGTTGAACTTGGAGGCGAAATGGGCTACTATATCGATATCCTGGCTTGTTCATCACAAGACCTCACTGAAACTCTTAAAGTTCTGAACCAAGTTGTTGTTCAAAGCATTCTAAGACTCTGTGCATCATTTGCAGGTTGTCAAGGGGTAATATTAGTCCAGGGTGTTTTAAGGCCACAATGTGTGCAGGACCTGATACCACCGAGGTACAGGAAGGGCCAATTTGTTCTGGTGGAGTATCTGAAGCAAGAGCTACTGTCAGTTCCAGCAGACAGTATATATAACTATCAGCATACTTGGAGTGCTGTTGCGGAAGGTAGGTCTATTGTCATAGGGGCCGGATTCGACTACGCAAGGGACCTACTTGGAGAGGAAGATTTCAGGGATGTATTGCAAAGACGATATCATGATCTTTACAGGCTCGCTGTTGAGTTGGATGTGCCATCAGCTAACGAGATCCCCGGTTCTCAAAGTGCTCAAAATGTTGATGATAACGACGAAGAAGAAGATGGGTCTGTGTCTCCTACCATTACTGGGATTGCTAAGGGGGTTGAGAAGGTGTTGGAGAGGCTTAAGATCATTGAGAGTGATCTCCAGGACATCAAGCAGGAAATTCAAGGACTGAGGTATTATGAACACAACCTTTTGCTGGAACTCCACAGAAAGTTGAACAATCTGATTAACTTCTCAGTTCAGCTGGAAGAGAGAAAAGTCCCACACATGTTCTATTTTGTTAGAGCCGACAGCGGCGTTGCAAAAAGGCTGGTGACAAACATTGTTCCCGGCATGAATGCACTACAATTACATCTGTTATGTGAATACAGGCGGGAATTGCATGTTGTTGATGGCCAACTCGGGTGCAATCTACTGAAAGTCGACAACAGAACAGTGCAGAGCATCCTTCCATATGTTAACGGATTCATGAAAATGCTGACCTTTGCCCTGAAAGTGGGTGCCCATGTTGTGGCAGGGATGGGTGAAATGATCCCTGATTTGAGCAGGGAAGTTGCCAAGTTAGCAGAATCTTCGTTCTTATTTGGAGCAGGAGCTGGAGTAGTCCATCATATAGCGGACACCAGGAGCCTAGCTTTAACAGTTAGATCTGAAAATGTGAATTATAGATCTCGAGATGTGAATTATAGACCTTTGGGTATGAGTCAATTCAGAGCAGCCCAACAGTGGTTGGTGGACTTTTTGAAAAGCCAGAGGTGTCTCGAGGGAAAGGCTATTGCAGAGAAGTTTGGATTATGGAGGGTGAGATACACTGATGATGGTCAGATTGCTTGGGTCTGCCATCGACACAAGGAATATGGAATCCGAATCAACGAGGTCATAGAAATCCCAGTTGATTAAAGACCAAGTTTGCTAAGCTCTCTTATGCATTGTGATTGAGATCTCAAATTGTTTTTTTTCCTTCCATATAGAACAATCAAGCTCAATATTTTGTCATCAGGATTGCTTCACATGGCAAAATGCAATGAAAGTGTAGATGACCAGGTCCATAAATATTTATCTGCAATTTTCACGTGGGATAGTTCACCTTGCAGCAAGCATACTACATTTTCAACTACTGTAAAGCTTTGGTGTTTCCGTATGGCCAATTAATTTGTACAAAGCTGTTGGATAGTCCCTCCAGCTTCGACGCAAGCGCGAGACCAAGGAACAGGTATGCTTTAAAGAATAGGCAGTATGTTTGTAATGCTTCACTTATTCTCATATTGATGTTATACAGAATTATAATTGCTTGCAAAAATAAGACTTTGAGTTCTACCTTGTGCATGTGGATCCAGTTATTTTTTCCATAATTTTGGTTCTTTTTCAATCTGTAGCATTCTTCTCACTTGGATACTACTATTTTAGGCATATTTAAAAATGGGATTATATTATTTTTCAATATTTATTTTTAGTTATATTTAAAATATTAAATATGTATTTATTTAATAAAATAAATATTATAAACCAGAGCCATAAGGTGGTAATGTCCTCCACATTGCTATTTGTTTGAATGAAACTATTGATTTGTAAAAGATAGATTAGTAATAGAGTCTAGTTGTGAACATACCTTCCGTACTGCTATAAATAGAAAACAGAGCAAAATAAATATAACATTCTCTGCATGACACAAGCGCAGCACCAGGCCAAAGAAACAGGGCCAGCAAATGTATGCTACTAAAGGTGTAAAATTATAAATCTGTCTCCTTTGACGAAAGAATATTTGACTTAATTTGACTTTGTCGATACTAGTGTTAATGAGCAATGCTTAAAATTGGATTGAAGATAAAGAGTTTTGATTAACATGTCGCACATGAAAAAATGTTTGGAGCAATTGTAGTTTTGCAATGAGCTAGTTGCAGTTTTCTATTTTCAACTCTTTGTACCAATGCAAGGTCCTAAAGACTAAAGGCCTGTAACTCCTAATAGAGATATTGGTATGCTTTTAGTCAGTATTTTTTAGTTTTATAAAGATGACTAGGTTAGCATAATTGGTTAAGCAATATCAATTTACTAGGTCTAAGAAACTATACTTATATGAAGATATTGTGTGCATAGAATGAAAATAGCAATAGTAAAGTTGGATACATAGTACAATAATATTTTTAATATTTTTAATCTAGTTTATTTTGGGATTTGGAAACTGAAGATAATATTGAGGGCATAAAGTATGTTGCAAAGAAATACAAATAAGAATAGACGTTGTAGAAATTATCAAGAATAAAGCAGTAGGAATCTATATTTCTGAATTAAAACTACATGTTGTAGAAATGATCAAGAATAAAGTAGTAAGAATCTATATTTCTGAATTAAAACTACATACAGAAAAGTTGTAAGTGTTTTTTTTTCAATGCAAAGTCAAAGCTGGGTAGTTGTTGTGAAAGAAAAACATTTACACACAACTAGATTTTACAAGACATAAACCCTTATGCATACAATGTATAAGTCATGCATATTAGATTCTATGCGAATTCAAAGAAAATAATCATGACAGTTTGAAAATATCAAGTATTGATTGATTTTGAAAATTAAACTATTGACAATGCTTTGCTTGAATAAAAGAACCAGTAAAATGCATTGTGAGTCGTGACATCATGCATGCTTTGTCTCTTATGTACAACTATTTATTCATTCTTATGTGTAATACTTGATTCAAAAGCTGATCAAACTAAAATATGAAAACATATATGCATTTTGAAAACAACCAATTTTTTATCGAAGTGAAAAGTTAACAGTTAACAGTTAAAAGTTAACTTATGCTCTACTTAACAGTTATTTATCACAGTTATTTATCTAGTTACTTTCCAAAGTTAACTTATTTATCTACTTAACAGTTAGTTATACTCTACTTTCCAGAGTATAACTTATGCTTAAGCTATATCACAATTGGGTGCTCTTCGGATAGACTATTACCAAGGAAGTTGTTATATTCTATACTTTCCATGTGATTCAAGGTCCAGGTGCTAAAAGAAATTGTCTGTTTTATGTATATGAATCGCTTATCTATATGCAAGGTGAAGATCTCACAAAACTATCATTTCCATTTATATGAATTTGTTGTTCAAGAAACAAATTCAATATCAAAATCGCTTATCTTGTGAAATAGAAAAACTTAATATAGCGGGGATTCCATGAAGATGGGTAATTCCTTTTGGCCAAATATAACAATGAAAAACGGAAAATTTATCCATGTATTAAATTGAAGCCCTCAAAACTCATATTTTCCATATGAATTTCTACATGCGGTTAAAAAACAAAATGTAGAAAATTATGTTGGCTTTCGAATAATATTTATTTTAAAATATACCAATATCATTTAATGTGTCAAATTTTTATTTAATGAAACATGTGTCCTTAAAAATTTGAAGAGCAATTAACAAGTGGCTTGTGTGTGTGCAAAATAATTTAATGTTAAATTAATAATTAAAAAAATGTGAACATGATTTAGACAGGATGCGTTAGTGCGTACATATTTTTTCTTAAAAAATTATATGTATTATTATCTTTCGAAACTGACGAGTGAATATTTCAGTCGCATTTTGCACACATGTGTGTGCGTGCGCCAAATATTTTGATTGTTTACATAAATTGCAAAACTAAAAATACCCCTTTGAAGAGGACGCACCGATGTAGTGCTTGAATATTTTTTCAATTTTTTTGGATGTGTATTTTGAATGTTGTTGATTTATCTTTGAGCACATTCGAAGTTGTCGATAGTGTTTTTCAGGGTAAGTTTTAGCATAAATTTTAAAAGAATGATATATGAATATAAAAATTTGTAAATTATATGTCCATGGATAGAGGATTCGTTGACGAATCCAACGATATCAAGTCCGCCCATTAATGTCCATTTAATGACACAATTTAAGCTCCTGAAAGGCACACAAAATTTCATTTCTGCAAAAAAAAGGGCTATGGACTTGTTTTTTAGGCCCTCGATCGAGCTATTAGTTAAATCGAGGTTTTTAAATACCTCGATCTAGAGTTAATTGAAGACTTTGATTGAGGTTTTGTAAAAGAAGCTCGATCGAGGGTTTGTTTGTGTAACATAAAATAAAAAAGAGATTGACAAACAGGCTGAACAATTAATGTTGTTGAACCACCATTCCCACGCAAAAACAACAACAAACCTCAATATAACCACTAAACAATTACCCAACAACAATTGTTTAAATCATTGTTAGTTTGATTTCAATTAGATCTATGTAAATTTCATGTTGTTCAATTATATTTCATTATACATGCATGAAGCTCTTTATAGATATACTTGAAATTCCATATTAGCATATTCTTGTTTGTTATAACAATTAGAAGAAATATTTGTTTGTTGTCATTCAAGCTTGATGGGGAATAAAATAAAATGACAAAGGAAGCATGCTCGTGAACAAAACTATGATGAAGAGTGTGGAAAGAATAAAGAAAGGATGAGGTAACAAAGAGTAAGGTTGAGAAAAGAAGAAGATGCACTTTTGTTGCATCAAACTCCAATGGAGGACAACTATGGTAATTTTTGAAGTACATGCTGCTTAATTTAAATTTCATATTTTATATTTCTCTAATAATTAGTTATCTATTACTAACTATTTTTTTTCACTTTAGCCTTACTATATTTTGTTTGTAATGAGATTCTTTACAATTTGTTATTTATACTTCAAGCTTTGTAACAATTTTCAAAATTTTTAAAATTTTCAAACTATTTTCTAAGAATTTCTTAACTATTTTGTTTGTAATGAAATTGAATTATATTTTTTATCTCTTAATTTTGTTTTTATATTTCAAAATTTGTAACAATTTTCAAGTTAAATGGATAATTTTCAAGTGACTAACCATTTTCAAATTAAATATACACTTTCCAAATTTCAAGTTATTAATTTTTTTCAAGTAAACTGTGCAATTTTCAAACTTTAATACAACAAATTTCAAATTAAATGCACACTTTCCAAGTTACTAACAATTTTCAAGTTTAAATGTATATATTTAGCTATTTTCAATTTTCTAAGTTACTAATAATTTCAAGTTAAATATAATTTCAATTCTTGTTTTGTTATTTGTTTAAAGAATTATTTGTAGAGCCTCATGTGAGAGCCAAGTCTCAACATTTGTTGATTGAAATAACTATTAATGTCTTAAACTTTACTAAATGTATAATTTCAAGCTAAATACATATTTAGTTATTTTCAATTCAAGTTATAAACAATTATTTTGTTTTCAATGTATTTTCAATTCTTGTACACACTTTTTCTATGCATGAGTTTAGAGATAAATTACATTATTTTCCTTATAGTACCATAATAATGATTTATAAAAAATATTTGTATAGCCTCATGTGAGCTGAAAGTCTCAACATTTGTTGATAGAAATAGCTATTAATGTGTCATTTTATAACCTTCATTTTATTTGAAATGAACATTGTGATAGTTGTGTAGTAGTTGGAAAATACAATGACAACAATAAAAATGAACATTGTGATAGTAATGTAATATTTTGAAAAGAACATTGTGATAGTTGTTTAGTAGTTGGAAAATACAATGACAACAATAAAAATGAACATTGTGATAGTAATGTAATATTTTGAAAATTCAATGACAACAAAAGGGTTGTATATTTTAACAAATCTCAAATTCTCCCTGTCATTGATCTAATCAGATTTGGTATGTGCTATGTGGTATGTGTATATCATAATATCTTAAACATGCACTAAAAAAATCAAATCTTGATAATTTGTAACAATTTTCAAGTTAAATGGATAGTTTTCAAGTCACTAGCAATTTTCAATTTGTTAATTTCCACAACAAATTTCGAAGTTACTAGCAATTTTAACATTAAATGTACATAGTTGATTTTCAAACTTTACTAAAATTCTCAAGCTAAATGTACAATTTCAACTTAAATACATATTTAGTTATTTTCAATTCAAGTTACAAACAATTATCTTGTTTTTAATGTATTTTCAATTCTTGTACCAACTTTTTCTATGCATGAATTTAGGGATAACTTATATTTATTCTTTATAGTACCATAATAATGAATTATAATCTATGCAATAATCAAATCTAGGAGCTTACAAACTAAAGAATAAGGAGTGTGTGTGAGTTAGTGCAACAATAATATAATAATGTTAATGTTATCACATTAATACCATGCAATTATACAATGACAATCAAAATTAAATATTACGATGATGGACAAATTAAATTCTTGAGTTGCATTTGTGTCTTTCACAATTCAAAACTCTTCAATTTGGTGCTTTAAAATAAACCTCCTTGCATAGTGCATTTCTGATTGAAATTCCCTTCACATGAATTTTGATTATGTAGGGATAGATTATGATCAGCCGCCACATCATTATGATCAATAATCACTTGACCTTGTACCCCCTTATGATCCTGATTAGCCATCACAAGACACTTTTCCCTCTCACATTTCAAATATAATTGGGAGTTGCTGTGGGGTTGGAAGGGGCAGAAATTGTCTAGAGGATTGTGAAGTTAATGTTGTATGAAAAGAGCTCAGGAACCCAATCCCTAGTCAGATATTCATAGAGCATGTCAGTAACATAATCAATTCGTATTTTGAACAACATTCGGTGATGGCACAATATCAAATACTACACGAGTTGATAAAACACAAAAAATGAAACATGCCACAAATTTGTTGTGTTTTCAAAATGCTAAAACAAAAAAGACATGCGAGAATGCAATAGAAAATGTAAGATCTTGATTATCTTCATTTGGAAAAGAAAGAAATGATGATACCCGAGCTTCTCGTAGGGCAATTACAACGACTATTGTGGAACCGAGTACCTCAAGAAATCGAATGGTAGCAACAATGGAATCATTGCTCAATGTTTCAAAAAGAACATTGTTCAAATATACTAAATTCAGGGTCTGGATAGATGAAAATGATGAAGCTTCTTGTTGGGCTCTTATTTGTAGGGAACATTATCTAGGCAGGATGGAATAGGGCATTAGAGAGAAGGTGATAGAGTTGTGGGACAACCATTCTCATGTTATTCTAGATCAAAAGCATGTTCCATGACAACACTTATCCATAGGAATTTATCACGAGAACTATAAGCGTGTAATGGAGATGGTTGGAGTTACACTTTACAAGGAATTCCAAGAAAACAATCTTGGTGTTTAGATCACATTTAGTATGTTCAATAAATTGATTCAACCGTGGTGTATTAGGCCGAATACAATTCATGACACTTGTTGTTGTCGATACCATGTTGAATTCCAATTATACTTTGACACATTTTTGGATTTTTGCAAAAGGAGATGGAATGGTGAACCAACTCCTCACATAGTGCGAGATTTTATTTGTATGACACTATACAACATGAATATTTAACACGTGTTTTTCAATAAGAGGTGTGTAGGTGGTGTAATGTCCCCGACCCTCCGACCGGCGAAGAGGATGCTACCATACCATTAACTATTCGGGAAACTAGCCCATGAACAAGTACATATATAAAAACTGAAATTCTTTGAAGTAAAACATGCATACATGGTTACCATACAGTGGAAGAAAAACCATACATTCGAGCATTTAGCATGTTCATCATTTTCATTAAACAACAAAATACAATTTGTAGAGATGAGATAGTTAAGAATACTTATCTTATGAAGAATTCATCCCGTAACCAGCTACGTCATTGCAATATTCCACCCAAACATAGGCCAGTGTTCTCCTTAATCTCTCAAAAACATTGCCACCCCTGAACTGGGCATGATTCCCCAAGGAATAAGGAACTAAGCAGGCTAACACATAGCCAAAATCCACAAATCAGCCAAGCCAACATAGTTGGGTTTATTAGGCCATCAGGGAGATGGGAAAAGCTGAATGCTAAGTTGGTGGCTCATTGAAGAGCTAAGGACACGTACACCAGAACTAGCCTGACTTCTAGGACACCCACACACTCCCAACACAAGGAATCAGTCCCTTCTCTGCTACACAGTCCCTCAGGCCCTGACTTCCCTTCCAGTTCTATTCAGGGGTTGTGGAGAAGAAAGGAATCCCTCTAGCTCTGTCTATATGGCTCCCAAACACACCAGGTTTATCAAGCATACCAAGCCTTCATTCCCACTCCAACATAGTCCAAAGACCAACCAATGCATACACACATCAAAGCAAGCAATTCACAGCTATGGGGAAGAAAATCAAACACCACAGAACCACTGAGCTGACACTTTAGGTAATGCACAGCTCTGACTGGGAAATCTGATTCCTAAGTCGTTCTTGGCCTTATCATGGCCAAAACGACCCAATAAGAACCCACAACAACCCAAAAAGAAAATGAACCCATAGCAAACCAAAATCATTGGGAAACCAACAACGATTTCTCAACTGCGTGAGGAAAGAAAAACAATCCGCGTGGAGGTGAACTCCAAGCTTGCGTGTGAGTATAAAATGTCCAGGAACCCCAATCGTAAATGAGAACCCACAACAACCCAAAATGAAAATGAACGCACAGCTCTCTGCGTGAGGAAACAATGAAGAATGGGGTCACGGTGCTTTCCCTGCCCACATGAGGGTGAATGAGTCTGCTGGTGGAGTGTGCATGTGGGAAAGGACTGACAGTCCTGCCACACACCACTACCCAGCAATAACTTCCCCAAATAACATCAGAGGTTTTAATGTGGTAGTTGACTGATTGAGAGAAGGGAAAGGTGAGTAAGTCAAAAGGGTTGATCAAATGACACTTGGATTTTCCCCAATGGCTCCCAAGGGTTAAATAACCCCCCCCCTTATCCTTAGGAAAATCATGCCCTTTTCATTATGGTTGCATTGACATAGCTGGTTGGGGTTCATTTTAATTAAAATGCATAATTACATGATGCCAGAATTAATATGTGTCGGATAGCACGATATACCATCAGGAATTATTTCAATTGCCGAAACATAAAACAACCAAATCGATGGTGGGGCTTTTGCCTTTAGCTCCACACCATGATTAATTACAATATATACATCATATACATTTAATGCAAATGGGGTCAAAACCGGGGTGTTAAATTCCTTTCTCCCTTCAATAGCACTGTCCTCAATGCTTTACAAAATTTGAACAAAATGCTACACTGGTACCACCTCAATGTTCCGTAGAATTGAACAAAAATGGATGTGCCAATCTCATGGGATCCTCCAGCTCCCACGTAGCCTCTTTAGGCCCGTAGTGCTTCCATTGCACCTTTACCTGCCCTATGGCTTGGTTCCAGAGCATTGTGACCTTCCTGTCGAGGATGTGCATTGGCTTGATTTGGAACTCTCCCCACTACAACAAATCCTAGAATTAGCATCCCATTTAGCGTCCCTTCAATAGTGTAATTTTTTTTTACATTGAGTGGTCAAACTAGACGCTAAATGAGACGCGTCATGGACAAAACTTAAAGCGTCTCAAAAAACGTCTTTTTTTGCTTCCTAAATAGTATCCTTTATGACGTCCAAGATAGCGTCTCTTTTTTTGTTTCCAGAATAGTGTCCAACTTTGCTTCCTAAACAACGTCAAGGTTTGCTTCCAGAATAACATCCAACTTTGCTTCCTAAACAATGTCGAGGTTTGCTTCCTAAATAACATCCTACTTTGCTTCCTAGCGAGTGTCCGCTTTTGCTTCTTAAATGACACCCCCGTTAGTGCCATATTTGCATCCTTAATAGCACCATGTTAGCATCCAAATTAGCATCCAATATTTCATCCATTTTTGCTACCACTTCAGCATCCCATTTTGCACCATGTTTTACTTCCAAACATGTGTCAAGTTTTGCTTCCAAATTTGCACCAATTTTTTCTTCCTTTTTTGCATCGTGTTTTGCTACCAAAATGACGCCAAATATTTCTTCTATTGTTGCACCATATTTTGCTTCCTATGTAGTGCCATGTTTTGCATCCAAAGAAACGTCTTATTTTGCTACCATATCAACGCCATGTTTGACTTCATCATTAGCGCCATGTGTTGCATCCTTTTTAATTCCTAGTTTCGCGTCTCTCATTTTTTGGTCACTAATTTAGTCATTTTTAGTATATAACCGATATTATAATATCATTAGGGCATGGAGGAATTGAACCACCAACCTCCTACTTGTAAGGCAGGTGCTCTTCCATTGAGCTAGAACCCTTTAAGAATTTGGGAACCTAACTTATAGAGTCCTCTATAATGGTAAAAAGGATCAATACACAACTTTGAGTATCTAATGGTCGATCAAGGCAATAGAGAAAGAGGATTTTGTAATACCAAAAATGACACTCGTCAACATCAACAGTGTTGCATGTATCAGAACATGACAATGTAATAGTACCAATTTGGTTACCTAAAATCATGTAGCTTGGGCATTCTGGTTATATCAGGACCTGATAAGCGATGTGATCAGCAATACTCATTAGTGCATGCACATGACCATAGAAAAAAACAATGTTCCGCCAGTCTATCTAGCATCCAAATTATGACAGCCTTGTTACAAACATGTAATATCTTGCACCTTATTCTAGTAGACAGAAAATTCTACTGTTGGTCCTAGCTGCATGTGATTACACACGAGATAAGTTATAACTTATGTACCAACATAGTTACCTGCATAAGATAAGTTCTAACAGAGTGGGGAAACAAGAGTGAAAACAAAGAGAGTGTGCCTTAAACATATTTTATATAATTGCAATGAATTGTGAATTATCGATTCAAGCATTTAAAAGCATGAGAATTGAGAATTAATTGCAGAAATGCATCTAGGAGATAGCATGAGTGCTATAAGGAAACTTAATTCCAATGTATTTAAAGATCTGTAAGGTGCAACAAGAATATACCACTCACTAAATATGTTGGGGGGTGAGGAATGAAGGTATTATGGAAGGAATTTTCAGTGGAAACAACATACACTGAGAATCTACAATATCTTCATGAACATAAAAAATGGCAAGTATAAAAGAGTAATGTGGCTCAAATACATCGAGTGGATAATAGTACTCATTATGATGAAGGGATCAAAGGGATGAAAAAGAAAGTTTAGAGAAAAGACTAGTACCATTTCTAAAATACTGACCATTCCAAGAATGCCCTAGGAACGGTTTGTTGGCGTCCATTTCTTCTCATTTTCTGGGAACTTTGCTAGGTTGTATCCTTCAAGAGATGGGTCATTCCCATAAAACAAATGCAGTAACAATAATTTCAGCCTGTAGAGCATATTTTATGCCCTCGTTTGGATATAAAGGAAATGAGCGTAAAGTTTAAGAAAAAACAACAAGAAGCTTAGGTTAGTCTGACCTAATATATTGCTAGTAATCAAATACTTTACAGAAGTCAGCTATGATAATTCATCTAGTTATCAGTGAGAAGCTAAAGTTACCAGGATATAGATAGATATATGTACAGATATGAGAACAAATTGGATACAATATGGTTGGATATGCATATATAAAAATACATGTAAAATATGTGTGAGAATTTATAATTCTTGAAATATAACTGAATGCCTATATTAATATTAAACCATCGTATGTAAACAATACATAAAAATAAGTCTTGTCACTTTACATATTATATATCATAGAATATCATCACTCATTCAAAATATCATGTAATAAATTCATTATCTTCATATGAGTATTGAAGTTCCACATTGTTAATATCTTCTAGTGAGAAGAGATGTAGAATGAGGTAGATCCATATGCGTATACTCCACTAGTAGAAGCTTATGTTACCATTTACTGTTTTACCAAATTAAGCTGAGTGCAATCAAAGACATGCAACTCGGGTAATTTTGGTTCGACACCCCCATCCTAGTAGACCCCTTCCTATAATTTACTCTCTTATGTAATAAAAGGTGGAGGTTGGAATCAAGTTATGAACAAATACAAACTCCTTGGTCTAATTTGATTCCAATCTAGTGCATTGCATGAATGAAGCAATAAATATTCCACTTCCTCTCAATTGATAACAAAATGATGACCTGTGAAAGGAAGCCTAATAGCTAAAGTCTCAATATCACCCCATTCAATCAGCTTCATGATTTTTCCATCTGTAGTATCCACATCCAAATACATGTCCTAAGTTTTAAAGATAAAGAGTGCAGAAATTTCTAGCAGACCTCCATGGTAACTTTGGGATTTTAAAGCATTCTCATCAAGGATTTCTTGTCTCCAACTACAATTTACTTCTTGTCTTTGTTTGATACTTTTCTTCCTGGAAATAAAAGCATATCAGCATGATTGAACCTAGAATTCAATGTAGATGTCAAAAGATGCAGATGCAACAAATTTATGATCTCCTTCTATCTTTCAGTAACTATTTCCCACTTATCATGATAGAATCTTTCCTCTAGGTCCTGCTCTTTTGCATTAATAGTATCCATCATCTTCTCCAACAGGCTATCTATATGCCTTGATTCCTCACACACCTTTCCAACTAAGGTGCATCTATCTCAGTGTAGCAAATGATGGAGTCCAGACTCCAAACAACAAAAGCATCAAAGATCACCAAGTTGACCAAGAGAAATTTCAACTCCACACAGCGTTTTAAGACAATGGGAGGGAAGGTATCCCAATTCTCAACAACTTCATCAAATTTAGAGAGGTGGTGGGGGGAGGAAGATATTTTTGAGCTACCATACGAAAATGATGGATAACAATGGTTCAAAGAAAACTCATGAAGTTTGTAGTAGCCTACTAGTTATCATGAAGAATCAATCTATTCATAGTTTAAGTTCTATTAGTTTGAGATGACCTCTACACAACACAAACATCATTGATTACCATGCTAGATAAAGGTCAAGTTCACCCCTGCCAACCAATTCAAGACAATGTAGAAAGAAAACTGAGTTCTGAGAAACCTTGAAAAGTTTCATCCTATCAAAAACTAAAAAGTAAAATAACAGATTTATACAAAATCAAAATATGTACATACCTTTATGAGCTGCAATTTCACAAATTGCCAATAAATGGCTTGGAAAATCTATTGGATTTTGAAAAATACCTAGATCTAATTTTTGATGATCTATTCTAATCCAGTCAATCTTCCCCATCTTACTCAACAAAGGTTGAGAGCAAGTACCACACAGAACCAGGAAATATATTTGTTATGTGTAGCTTCCACAATGGTACAATCAAGGAAATATATTTGTTATATTCAGCCATCGAACCTGCTAGGCACTTATAGTAGTCAACAACAACCTCAACATAGTCAACAACAGTAACAAGTTTCCCATTTCTTTGGTTAACAGTAAATCTCAGTGTAAACGTGGGCATGGTTAGGGCTTGATGACAGTGGTCATCTTGCAAAGTATTCATCTATTGGATTCTTTTGGTATTCCCTAATGGAAAATTCAAATTGATGTAATAATCCATTCCTTATATGCTCATGTACAAACTCAGTCATCTCATACTAAGAAAGATTTCCATTGCTGGGGTTTTTATTCCTTTACAAGGTTTTCCCCAGGGTAAAAATTTGTGTACTTGTGAGTGATTGTTTCTTCTTGTTCACAGTTCATCTACTGCTGCTATAATCTTAGCTTTATACTCTTGAAGTCTGCAATTTTTGAAAATTTTGTTACTACTAGCAAATTCAAATCCATGTTAAAAATTTAACATTTAGTACTTTATGGAACATATTAGGTGATCATCTATGGTAGTACTGAGGCCTATAGAATCTGATCAAGATGTTGATCCATGATGAAATATTTGGCAATGAAAGCATTAAGAGGAGATGGGATAGTTAGTTTTGGAATGATATTTCAGTTCCTTGGAGATGACCCTGTGGCTATTGTTACAATTTAGAATGCTACGAAATGTTGGGTTTTTTCCTTAACTTTATCTTGAAGGGAGTGACT
This sequence comes from Pseudotsuga menziesii, assembly GCA_001517045.1. Lineage (NCBI taxonomy): Eukaryota > Viridiplantae > Streptophyta > Pinopsida > Pinales > Pinaceae > Pseudotsuga > Pseudotsuga menziesii. The sequence goes on along the minus strand of LPNX010370931.1, from coordinate 353,480 downwards.
TTGGGTGATAACATGTTGGCATCATTTTTAGGGATAAAGTCCACTTCCCAAAATATTTTTAAGACTATGCTTCATGACATGTTGTGAGAGTGCTATATTTGAAGATCTAGTTCTCACATGGTGACTCCATGAAAGGATGAATCCTTTGTTCCTTGCAGATTTCTTTGAAGACATTTGGTGAGTGTAGAAGTGAGCACATCCATATTATTTGAAGGCATTTGAAGCTCATCTTAAAGCTCATCTTAGCAACTTCACATGAGGTATTTTTTATATTTAATTGCATCCCTATATTTTGCAACGAGTTGTATGAAGCCATGGGATTTCAGTATAGCATATGCTCCTTTGGATGTTCCAAACATTCATGGATATCCCAATCAAATTCCTTCCATTTTTGGGAAGAATCCTCTTAAGGAATTTATGGTGATCCTTCTAACACTCATAATCCATCCAAGCATGTTTCATTAGTGGGGGATTATTTTCAGTTTTAGGTATTGATCATGAGAATGTTTCTATGAAGGTGTCTGTTAGATATTTAGAAGTGCTAAGTAATGGTTTCATTATTTGGGAAAGGGTTGAATTTCATCTTATGCAATTTTTACTAAACCATTTCTTAAGTATTTGAATCATTCCTATGATAAGGAGCAAGAAGATGAAAGCATTAAGACCTTGGCATGAAGAAGAAATAGATAAGGCATCTTTAGAATTTCCTCGTGGTCATCTTTAGCGATTGATATTTGCTAATGAGGAAGATTTGGGGTAGCATTGTTCTTCCTCTTCTTGGATGAATTTGGAGCAGCAATTGCAGGGTCATTTCTAGACATGCTCTTCACTCTCTAATGTTGGTTTTTCTAATGATTCGGGGCTTTTTTTATGATGTTATTAAAGAAGAAATTTTAATGTAATCAAAGGAGTGTAACACCCTGGTTTTGACCCCGATGCATTAAATATACATGATACATATATTGTAAATAATCATGGTGAGGAGCTAAAGGCAAAGGCCCCACCATCAATTTGGTTATGTTATGTTTCAGATTGGAATTGTCACCAATGGTATATCGGGACATACTGCACATATTAAGTTGTGGCATCATGTAACTATGCATTTTTATTAAATAACCCCAACCAGCTATGTTCACTGCAACCATATTGAAAAGGGCATGATTTCCTAAGGTTAAGGGGGGGATTGATAAACCTGGATTCTGTGGTAAAAGCCATGTGTCACCACTCTTTTTTCTCACCTTCCCTTGTCTCATCCAACCACCACCTTAATTGTTTTGTTGTTAGTTGGGGCATCTATTTGTTGGTAGGAAAACCACTACGCTCACGCCTGCACTCTCTCCATGACGTGCCTTTTGGGTTATGGATGGTCTGCCCACTATCCCGATCATGAGCTATTCGTTTTCCCCATGCAGAGCGGAGTTAAAAGGGATTACAATCCATTGTGTGGGGGTTCATTCTCCTCCTACTCACCAATTGTTGGCTTAAGGATCGGTTCTTCCTCTTGTTCATGTAGAAAGTCTGTGTTTTTGACTCCACCATTGTCGGACTGTGAAATGTTGTCGTGAGTTTTCACTGTGGGATGTTTCCCATGGTTTCCTTGGTGATATGTCTTCCTCCTGTCTATGTTGAGTATCGGTTTCTTGGCCGCATTCTTGTTGTAGTTGTCCAGACATTTCATTATTGATCGTGGACTGTGGTTTTCTTTTGTGGTTCATTGGCTATTGTTTCCCACATTTGTTGGCTGAGTTGCCTTTGCGATTTGGGCTGCTGTAGATCACTGTGGAATGGTTTTGGCCACAATAGGCCAAGAACGATTCTGGGGTTTGTTTTCCCATGTCAAAGCTTTAATTGTTGGTTTACTGCATGAACGCAATGGTTGGTCTTCAGACTGCAATGGAGTGGTGATGAGGGCATGATGTGCTTGACAAAATTGGTGTGTTTTGGAACCACACAGACAGAGCTAGAGGGTTGGCTTCCTTCTTCACAACCCCTGAATAGTACTGGAAGGGAGATCGGGGTCTGAGGGACTACCTTGCAGAGAAAGGACTGATTTCCTTGTGTTGGGTGTGTGTGGGTGTCCTAGAAGCCAGGCTGGTTCTGGTGTAGGTGTCTTTATCTCTTCAATGAGCTCACTAGCTTAGCATTTAGCCTTTCCTAGCTCCTGGATGGCTTGATAAACCCAACTTTGTTGGCTTGGTTGTTCCGTTGTTCGCCTGATAAACCCAATTGTGTTGGCTTGGCTGAACTGTGTACCCTTGTTGTGTTGTTATCCTTGGCTATGTGTAAGCCTGTTAGTTCCTTATTCCTTGGGGAATCATGCCCGGCTCGAGGGTGGCAGTGTTGTTGAGAGATTAAGGAGCACACGGACCTATGGTTGGGTGGAACGTTGCAACGACGTAGCTGGTTGCGGGACAAGTTCTTATTAAGATAATTATTCTTTCCTGACTTGTGTCTGCAATCATATTTACCATTTATGAATGATAATGTACATGTTGAATGGTGAAATTGTATATGAATGCATGTTGTTTTGCTTCCGCTATGTATATGAATGATTAATGCATCATAGTATGTTTTATGCTTTTAAGTATCTTGCTTCAGCATTAAATGTATGTATGTTTCATGTTCATGGGGCTAGATGCCTGGATGATTTGATGTATGGTAGCGTCCTCTTCGCCGGTCGGAGGGTCGGGGACGTTACAAGGAGGTATATGTGATGCATGTTCCATTGGAAAGCATCACAGGGATTATTTCTTTTCAAATGATGAAAAACCTGTTAGGACTCTTCTGACCTTGTTCACACTTATGTGTAGGAATGATGCGTACTCCTTACATAACTAGTTTCTCTTACTCTATTACGTTCATAGATAAAGCTACTAAAAAATGTTGGATATATTTTGTGAAGCACAAGAGTGAAGTCTTTGAAAAGTATTGTGAATTCAAATCCTTCGAAAAGCAAACAGGACATGGCATACAATCAAAATCATGAGAAGTGATAATGGTAGAAGTCAAAATCTGGTATTGACTATTGACTATGATGATACCTTTGCTCCCGTTTCTCTATATACTACCATTATATGTGTACTTTCCTTTATTGCTTATTTTAATTGAAGTCTTCATCAAATGGACGTGAAGGAAGCCTTCTTGAATGGATGTGAAGGCATCCTTCTTGAATGGTGTTCTATAGGAAGAAGTCTATATACAAAAACCACAGGGGTTTGGATTCGTTTCCGAAGAGGATATTGTGTGCAAGTTGTTGAAAGCCCTTTATGGTCTTAAGGAGGCTCCTCATGTAAGGTATACTCCAATTGATGAGTGACTCCATAAAAAAGGTGTGCAGATGTCATCCACAGATGCTAATTTATATTTTCTATGTGATGGCGGTAGCATTGTGATAGTTGGTTTGCATGTAGATGATCTCGTTGTGACAAGAAATGATGATGAATTAATTCACTGGTGGAAGAATGAATTATGTCAAGAATTTGAAATGAAAAATTTGGGTCATCTTCACTATTGTCTCATTTTGGATGTGTGGCAATATAAAGATCAACTTATTTGACTCAAGCCAAGTATGTTGTGAAGATTTTGAAAAATTTCAAAATGGAGGGTTGAAAACCTATTTCTACGCTCATGGATCCTTGTGTTAAGTTGAGAGTTGATGACCCAAGCAAAGATGTGGATGCTACATTGTATCACAAATTGATTGGTAGAATTATTTACTTGTGTAATACTTATCCTAACTTGTGTGCTATGAAGTAAATGTGCTAAGTCAATTTATGGTAAAGCCAAAGGAGGTTCATTGGTAGGCTAGTAAGCGAATTCTCCAGTATTTGAGTGGCATTGTTTCTTATGGTATAATTTATAAAAGATGAAGAGACGTATATTTGCATGGCTATGTAAATGCTGATTGGGTAGGTGATGTGAACTACGCAAAGTCTACCATATGGTATTGCTTCTAATTAGGTTCTAGCATGGTTTTTTGGAGCAGCAAGAAACAAGCTTGTGTTGCTTTGTCATCCATAGAGGCTGAACATATTGCTGCTATTGCTGGGAGTTGTGAAGCAATATGGTTTAAGAAATTGCTTCTTAGGAATGATGAAAAAGAGTTAATTGATTATCTATTGTGATAATCAGTTATGTTTAAAGATGGAAAAAAAACTGGAGAGGCTGTAAGTATTGGAAGGAGCTAGTGTTTCCTTCCAGGATAAGGCTTATAAGAGAAGAGTCCCTTTGGTATTAAAATAAAGTGGAATGAGAAATACTCTAGAGAGATATATCAAGGAATGCATAGATTAATGTTAGGGAAAAGTATCAGAGCTCAGTGGTATGCAATAAGATGAAAAAATATTATCACTATTAAGAGATACTCTACTAAAGAGTCTCATTGCACAATATATGGACTAGAAGAGAAAGCAAGCGGAGCTGGTGATAAATGTGACAGAACAAGTGGAAGCTCTAGAGCTTTACAATGAAGCAGTTGAGTGGGAAATGAAAGCCTTCAATGATGGATCGAGATAAGGCCAAAATAGAATGGGTTCGGGGCAGGCAATAAATAGCAATGGATGGACACAACCTCTAGCTTCTTTGCTGTAGCTCAGGGAGGGGAAAGGGACTAAGCTTCTTCTCTTTTTAGTTATTCGCTGAGCAGATTTGTGAATTTGTTACGGCAACCTAGAACGATCCATAGTGCCTTTCCTTCTACCTTCCAGGATACTATTATATAAATAGCTAGCTAATTTTGACCTGGGAAGACCGGTATTTTATTCCCTATTTATCAATTAGGATCATGCAAAAGACAAGTGAGTGATTGTTCAGGTAGTGCCAGTATGGGAAGTGAGGTTGATCGATGCTTGATTGTGATTCATTGATGATAGCCCACACCTTACAAGAAATATTGATGTTCCCACTACCAACAAGCAACATCTGACGAATCCACATACACAACACACAGTGCTCAGGCTTGGAATTTGACATTCCACATAACGTTTTTTTCATTTTTACACATATTTGACATGTTAGTTTTTGATAAAAATGTCAACATTGATAGGTAAAAAAATATTTTAAACGTCAATTTGACGTTTATGAATTTAGATAACTCGTCAAAATTTTTAATACCCATGTTAACTACTAAAACTTAGCTAACAATCATTGGCCATTATGCTAGGTCAGCTCCTGGGTTGCTCTTAATTTCCAGTTAATCGAGGAACATATAAATGCTAGACTTCTATATTTCTGTGTAGGTGTATTGTATTTATTTACATTTTGTGTTTCTAATTGTATTATTAGTCTTCCACTCTGAGCCTTCAGATTTTTTCAAAGAGAATCTCTAAAAAAAGCCCTTTAAAATTTTATAATTTGCTTAATTAGTAAATTTCCATATAAATATTTTACTCATATTTATATATAATATAAAAAAATATTTTATTCACATTTATATATATTATTAAAAATAAATTTACACTCAGAAAAATTGGTTAAACCGTTAAATCATAGGCAACAAAAGCTTGAAACCGTCATTAAATTTTTATTAACAGGCACAAGAAAAATGAATTTCCAGGCCTGGTAGCGTTCTCCCCTTTGGCTAGTAAGCCAGAAGATACGTCTGCCTCTAGATCTACAGTGATGGGTGGGTGTGAGTAGATCATTGGGTGGTCACATCCCTACAAGCGGAGACTAGGATTAGCCTGCACGAAGCTGTTAACATCAATACATTCACCACTAAACGTGGAAATCCATTAAAATAAAAGCCCAAATAATCCATTCAAACAAATAATCCATCCACTCACTAATACAAAGAGCGAATGTAGCCCATCTGAGTAGCCAAGGAGAGTATCCTAAAATTTCATTCTTACTATCAATATTCCACGCCACCCTTCATTTTCCTTGAGAAGATACGAGAGACTCGATCAACAAGAAGGAGATTTACATATTATTGGTTCCATTCATATAAAAAGGCACCTAGAGAAGATCCCCATATAAAACTAAAGCTCCAGGTATAAAGCTGCTCCGAAGAATAATTATTTTTCATAAGGCAGGATATTTAGGAGTCAAATTCGGGTTGGTTAGCATGAAACCACTTCGTTCCTCATCTGACTTGCTCCCGAGACAAATAAAACTGCTAACGCTCCTTGTCCAACGATGTATGTTACGAGTTCCAACAAAATGGGTAAGGGTAAGTATTAATTAAACCTTGCTAACTTTCCAGGTATGTATGTCTCTGCTCTCAACCTGGTTCGAACTGTCATTCGATAGCTTGGTTCTAACTGGATGGGTACAAGTCTGTATGGCCTTGACCTTCTTTATGGATTGGATGTATTAAACCTTATTCTGAACACGTTCTACAAATTGTAATTGTTCTAAATAAGAGCCAACCATACAAAGGAATGGTGAGAAAAAACATAAAAAGGTAAAGTGAGGGATGAAGTGAAAGGCCAATAGAGTTAATTTATGTACTGGCACCAATAAAAGAAATATCAACAGCCAGCACAAAAGCCTTATGGGTTCCCAATGGGTAATTTCTATATGGTTTTGTTGCTGGGTCATCATGCTTCTAATCGGTAAGTTGATTGGAGGACGGGTATAAATTATCTCCTCTCAAGATGCTTTGCTTCATAACAAAACCTTGTAGCCAAATGCTATGCAATTTATTGTAAAAAGTTAAAAACACATGATAGATATTAGAATGTGAGTGTAATCCTGTAGTCTTTTCATATTTTGTTGTGCTCAGTCAATCCAAGAAAATCAATTCCAGGGAGGATAGGTAAATCCCATGGCCAACAAGAGACCATTGGGTAGTAGAGAATGGAAGGGGATACTGTGCATCTTGCTGAAGACACCAGTTTGGTCTTTTGATACAGTATCCACATCCATATGTAAGAGGTTTCAAGTTCTAACTAAAAAGACATTGACAAATAAGTTAATACAGGGGAAAATACCCAATGTATAGGGTTCTCATAAGTCACTATGAATGCAGAAACGATCCACATGCAATATATTCATTCCTCACTCTAATCCTTGACAATTTTCATCATTAATTTTTCAAAAGTAAAAAAACCACAGTAAGCAAAAATAAAATGAGCTGCTTGTTTACCATACTGGAAAATAACAGATATCAAGCTTACCTCAGTACCGTTTATCTTCACCTTAAATTTTGATGAACCTATATGCAATCTTGATCTTCACTAATGTATGCAATATCTTATAGTATCAGAGGCACTATCTTTTCCATAGTGCTTCTTCAACCAATTAGTTTGTAACCTAGTGTGAGACTTAACTTGATTTCTATTGCAAAGACTAGTTGGAAATTGTGTGGTTGTTGTGATCCCATATTGAACTAGAACACTCATATTGAGGATGTTGTGTGTACTGCATATTCATTTGTTGTCTCATCCCCATAAGAATACAAGAGCCACATACAGTTAAATAAAATGAGCTACCTCTTTTGAATAGGTCAATGTGAGAGGAAGAGCCACATGAAAGAGCAGAGGAAGTAAAACCTAACTATTGCTGTCCATCATTCACGTGCCCAAGAGCTGTCAACTGAGTATGATGATTTAGGAATGGAGGTGCCTAAGTGTAGTAGACATGTTGGGAGCCCTTTTCAGCCAGTATCAGATACTATATAGAGTTAAGCATGAATTCGAGCATAGGTAAATGATCAATAAGATTTGCAATTTGTGCCAGATGAAACTGGAGACTCAAACAGCTTTGAGACAAATTAAAACATTGAATCTTAACCTATAAAATTGGTATTGTAAATTATTATTTTAGATAGTTTTGGAAGTTCTTTTATTCCAAAATGTTTCCCTCTGCAATAGTACGCTTGTAACATAGGTAACTATCTATAATGAAACAATGGGGAAGTTTTCTTTTGTAGTTTGTGTCATGTCTATTGATTATTGAAACATATGCTTTTATTTATGTGAAATTAACTTCAGCATATTGATACTAATTATTCCAGTAAAAAATATATTCACTTGGGAACAAAAATACATGTAAAATTAAAATATTGTCTACTCACCTGAATGTGAACTTCAAGTGGTACTGGCCTTACACTTGGTTTGAAGTTGAAAAGACCAGCATCATAAATACCTAGCCATTCAACTAAATCACTGTATAAAAGTTACACTATAAATAAGATGACTATATTCAAAAAGAGGACAGAACTTAGAATATCGCCTAGAATGGTCACATAGATACTAAAAGCAAGTCATAATCTAAAATGGTTCCCACTTTGCTACAATTTTTATGTATGCATGCACTTTTATAGAAGATATGTGTCGATTCAAAAAATATGCAAAGTTTACATATCGGGAGAATCCATCTCTCACTTCTCCAAAAGAGAAAATCAACTATCAATGTTAAGGTTTTCATTGTGTTGCCCAAACACATGCAGAACAGAGCATCCAACACTCACTTCTCCAAAAGAGAAAACCAACTATCAATGTTAAGGTTTTCATTGTGTTGCCCAAACACATGCAGAACATAAAAGTAGAAATTTCCACTACCATCTAATAATAAACCATCAGGGTATCTAATCTCCTAATGACAAGTTTTGGTCATGTTTCAATTGCAATGGTTTCAAATGTCATGGTTTAGAGCAACAAAACTTTAACCAATGGTTTGTAGATTTATGCTTAATATCTATGCTTGTTGGAATAACCATATTGGAATCAAACCAAAAATATCAAATACTAAGTCATGTATTGTACTATCCTGTGATACTATACTATACTGATGCAAAAGACAAAGCAGGAATAATTCCTGAACTCTATTACATAAATGGTCATTTATTAAAGACTCAAATTACTGAAAAAAAATAGGTATTATAAATAAACCTTACAGAGAATTAGCTAAAGAAGTTGACAAACCAACAAAGCGGATGGGGCGTGTTGTTTGTGAAGAATAAATCTCATTCGAGAAACAATAACCTACAATGAGATTGTCTTGAAGTGTTGATCTCCCAATAAAATTGGCATACATGTTTGCAAGGGCACTCCCTGCAAATACATCTATTTATTGTAGAATCAACACTCCCCACAAAGACATCGATTTGTCGTAGATCCTAAAATGAGCGAAATCCCTCATATTCTTAGCAGTAGATCCTAAAATGAGTGAAATAAGGCATACCCATTCCTCTTCCTGCGTTCGCTGTTCATATTCTTAGCAGTATATCCTAAAATGAGTGAAATAAAGCATACCCATTCCTTTGCCTGTGTTCACTATTCAGTATGCCCATTTCTCTGTATTTAGTATGCCCATTTCTCTCTGTTCAATGAGCTCTCCAGTATATAGGTCGATAGGCAGTCAGTCTGTAAAAGAAGAAGGGATATGAACTAACACGCTTAGGTAAATCCGTTCCAAGCAGGCAGGGGAAGTGTGAAACATAGTAGGGTTCAAATTTTAGTGGTTGTGGAGGGAATGCTTTTTTAATTTTTTGAAATTATATAGCTTTACTAACTATATATATATATATATATATATATATATATATATATATAATGGTATAGAACAAGTTAATTAGTTAATAGGGTGGTAGTTAGCATATAGATTAAGTTAATTAGTTCATAATAGGGTAGCATTTATGGTGGGAGCATTTTTAACCAATTAAGAAAAAAAATTCACTTAGAGTTTGGGAGAAATTATTAACAATCAAATAGAGGTATTAACTTAAAAATACTCAATTCAAGATAATCAAAAATATTATTGTAAAGATGATCAAAAATATTATTGTAATATTGGAGAACTATGGAGAACTGTACAATGATAATTCAATAATCTTATTGTAATGGATGACTCCAATGATAATTCAACATTTGCAAAATCAATTGTATCTTCAAGATACTTGTCTAGAGAGATTCATTCATAGAGATTAGATGTTGGAAAAAAAATATAGAATTATATCTTGAGTCCTCATAAGCCTTAATAGTTTAGTACATTTTAAAGAAAATAAGGTTGTTTCGTTAGATGTTGGAATGATGGGTATAAATAAGATACAGTACCTCTTATATCTCATCTCCCGTGAAGATTATAAGTATAGAATACTAAAACATAATGGAAGTGAATTTAGGAGACAAGATTCAACATAACATTAAGGTGAAAGGATGGGCATTAAAGATATTGGCATTAAATACCTACTCATTTGTTCAAGCAAGAGGTGAGATTTATCAACCTTGCAGCAATAAATTAGAGTTTTGAAGATGTTATTTTCATTTTTGAAATTAGTTGTAGTTCTGTCTCTGAGCAAGCAATATGTGAAAGTCGACAAAGTGAGATTAATTAGATTTTTGAAGATGTTATTTTCATTTTTGAAATTAGTTGTAGTTTTGGCTCTTAGCAAGCAATATGTGAAAGTCAACAAAGTGGGGGTTTTTGGGTGTCGTTGGGCACTAATATATCTAGTGAGGTAGGTTATAGGTGCAATGTGTTGCTTCCTCTAGCTCTATGGATTGGATCTAGTTATAATCTGGTATTGTGGATCAAATCTAGTTTGAGTGTTGATTAACTCTTCTTATTTTGGTCATGAGAATTGTTTTGCATTAGGGGTAGGAGTTGTTTTAGTCTGCCATCGTAAACTCAATTGTTGGTTTTGGAAAAGAATGGAAATTCATAGTCACTTTAGTTGTTGCATATATAAGACCTCAAACCTACAGAGAAATCAATGGAGAAATGAATGACATTAAGAGGATATCTAGGTAGCCCTCTCACACTTCAATAGAAGAATGACCAATCAAATTGAAGACCAGAGAGGAAGGAATGCATAGATTTCAAATATTTTGGCTTATTATACATAAAAAAAATTAAGAAGTTGGAATCATATTACAAGATGCTTTGTGAAATGGTTGTATTCCTATCTAGGATCTTGTACTTTCATAGTGACCCATCACTATCTTGGTTTCCCCTACAAAGGTATTTATTGGTTCTATTCAAGTTTCACTAAAAGATAAGGACATTGATAAAAAAACACAAGGAAACATTGAGATCAGAATGGTATATCTCAAGTAAAATATTTAAGTTGAAATCAAATAGGAAGCCCTTAGTGGGCATGAATTCACCTAAGTTCATTTTTTTAATATATATGGCAAATTAATTTTTGTACTGTACAACAGTCTCAAACCTACAATCTATGCATCAAGAAACACGTTTGATGATTTTCCAAAGGGAATAGTTGCCTAATATATCTAGCATATAAAAATGTTATTTCTATCAATCTCATACTTAAAATAATAATTTATTACGTCTATATCTTGCAATTTATGGGATATAAGAATTTTTTATCAGCTCTGTGAACCATAGTTTTCAAAATGATGACCATATCTGACATGTAGACTAGATATTTTCTATGCAGATGCATGTTATGCGATGGTCAAGGGCATCGTAATGGTCCATTGTATTCGCATAAGTATTTATAAAATGAAATTTTATTATTAGTATTATTATTTTGGTATTACACCTTAAATGGCATCTTACTTAGTTCTAACACTTTCATTAAAAATTTAACCATTCCTTCAAGGTTCCACCACCACATAGAACTTACAAATGGAATCTTCATCATGTCAACGATATATGATCCTATAATGGGGATTTTTCTTTGTGTCCAAGTTAGGGTTGATACAAAAATACAAGTTATTGACCCATGAATTTGTCTTTGGATCTCATGGTCCATACATGGGACCTTGGACCACCACACAAGTTCTACAAAGGGAATCTTTGGAATATGAGTGAGATATGGTGTTTCTTGCAAGATTTAGCAAACCATTGATGGTATTCATAATCATAAAATGTTTTAGGGTTGAAAGTCAAGGTCTTGATCCATAACATTTTTCTGTGGAGCTCATGGGTCGTGCATGGGGCCACAACAACCACATAGGAAATTAGTAGTGAATATCATCCCTCGATTGCATTATGGTGGTGATTTTTAGGTTTTCCACATTAGAGGTTAATTTTAGTGCCTAATACATGGTTTGGTGCCAAGATATAGGTTGTTTTTCCATAACATTTGTTTTTGAGGCTCATGGGCGATGTGTGGGGCCTTAAGCCACCATAGTTTTGCATGTGAGAGGGATATGGTGCTCATTTAAAGATTTGGGATGCTAAGTGTCATTCTCATTTCCCATTAAATAATCTAATGCAAAAATACAAAGCCATACACCAATATTTTCCTCTATGGCTCATGGGCAATGTGTAGGGCCTTAGTTATCACATAAGCCCTTCATAGGAAAATTTTAACCTGCAAGAGGAATATGGTTGCCATATAAAGATTTGTAACACTAAGGATGGTTGTTATGAACCAAGATTTAAATTAAGGAGGGTCTAATTCTTTACCAATTCCATATAGGTCCCATGGTCCATGCATAGTCTTTTAGGCCACCACATAGAGCTTTTGTAAGGAATATTTAACATACATGTGATATATGGTCATCATTTTGAGGATTAGCAAAATAAGGATGGTTTTAAAGGCCCATTTCTTGGTATATGTACACATATAAAATCTCACATTACATATTTTCATAAGGAGCTCATGGTCCATTTATGGGGCCCCAGCTAACATACATGTCCTCCATAAGGAATTTTGGCTTTTAACTGTAATATTGTTAAGATTTTAAGGTTTAAACTACCAAGGATGGTTCTCAATTCATCTCCCATGGTTTCATGTGAAAAGAAATAGTCTTAGACCATAACATTTATTTGGGGCTCAAAATCCTTCCGTTGGGCCATAAGCCACTACTAGGGATAAAGCTTTGTTGGTGTGGTGTCTTTGCATGTTAAATTGGGATATTTAATGTGTGCAAACAAGTTAGGAGAATTATAGAGTATGGTTCTTGGTGCAAAGGTCGTAGATCCCAATGATTGTTTTTGTCGATAATTAGATCCAGAAACACACTTCATTCTTGCTTCGATTGGAGGTGTGTGGGGCTATGCACTCAGTGATCATAGGGAGATATGCAATAATTTTACATTGTTTGTGGGCATGAACTCCTTCTACATAAATAAAATATAGCATCACACAAAAACGTTTTCACATGAATCATGATCAATGAAATTGACATTGATATATTTGACTTTATGTCGGACGTTTTCTGAACATAATCCCTAGCTCTAAACCTAGTGGAATTCCTAGCCCAGTTCCTTTCGAAATTTCTGGCATTATTCTAGGTGCTATACCTGGGTCTATACCTAGCGCTATGTTGGATGTTTTCTAGGTGAAATTCTTGGCTCTATGCTTGGCGCTATGTTGAATCTTTTTCCTGTCAAAATTCATGGCGCAATTCTTGTCGCTAACCTTGGATTAATATATGGTGCTATGCTATTCATGATGATTTTTGGAGGCTATTCTTAGTGTTATATGGGATGATTTTGTGGATGTTAATTGGGACGTTAAATGGGATGCTAATTGGGATGTTAATTGAGATGCTAATTATGATGCTAATTGGGAAGCTAATTGGGAAGTTAATTGGGATGCTAATTATCGTCCAAAATAACGCTAACTTTTAAAAAGGGATGATAATCAGGATGCTAATTGGGACACTATTTGGGATTCTAATTGGGATGCTAATTAAGATGCTAATTGGGGCGTTAATTGGGATTCTAATTAGCATCCAAAATAGCGCCAAGTTTTAAAAAGGGATGCTAATTGGAATGCTAATTGGGATTCTAATGGGGATGCTAATTGGGATGCTAATTCAGACGCTAATTGGGATGCTAATTAGCGTCCAAAATAATGCCAACTTTTAAAAAGGGACGCTAATTGGGATGCTAATTAGGATGTTGATTGGGATGCGAATTGGGACGCTAATTGGGACGCTAATAAGGACACTAATTGGGATGCTAATTAGCGTCCAAAATAGCGCCATCATTTAAAAAGGGATGCAAACAATGCCATTAAAAGTGCCATCCCATGGAGAAGAGTCCACTTTGTCCAAAAAATGATGAAAAATACCCTAAAAGTGATAGTGGACGTTAAAAAGGAAGCTAAAAGAGACGCTAATCACAGGTTTTTGTTGTAGTGCCCTCAGGTTCCACCTGAATCACATCCCAATTTATCACATGGTTAGGATCATGTACATATTTATTAAGCAAAGAAACATGAAAAACATTATGAGCTCTAGTGCTAGCAGGCAATGCAAGTCTATATGCAACTAGCCCTATTCTTTCAAGCACTTCAAATCACCCACAATATCTTGGTGATAGATTGGCACAACTTCCAAGCTTCAAGGAACTCTTCTTTGCCCTCACTCTGAGGTAAACATGATCCCCAACACTGAACTCCCTGTTCACCCTATGCTTATCTGCATAGATTTTCTATCTATCTTGTGCTGCTTTCAGATTCTTCTTGATCTTTACAACCTCCTGCTCCATTTCCTTGAGCAATTCTGGACCAAGCACAACCTTGTTGACTAGATTATCCCAAGTCACTAGTGTCCTACACCTTCTTCCATACAAAGCTTCATACAGACTCATCCCCAAGGATGCCTGCTGTCCATTGTTATAAGCAAACTCTACCAAGTGTAAGTAATCTTACCACTTGGTTGGTTTGTCCATCACGTACATGCGAAGCATATCTTCCAGCACCTGATTAAATCTCTCTGTCTACCCATCTGTCTGAGGATGGTATGTAGTGTTGAATTTTATTTTTGTACCCAAATCTGCAAAGAACCCCTTCCAAAAATTGGAAGTGAACTTGACATCTCTATTAAAGACTATTGCCTTAGGCAATCCATGGAATTTGAAAATCTCCTTCATGAATATCTTTGCAATGTCATTAGTCTTATGCGTAGACTTAACCGGTATAAAATGTGTTGCCTTTGTCAACTTTTTCACCACAACCATGATGGAATCATGTTGTCTCCAAGTCATTGGCAATCCCGTAATAAAATCCATGGAAATAACTTCCCATTTCCATTCTGGAACTGGAAAAGGTTGTAACAAACCTGCTGGGTGTTGATGCTCAACCTTTACCTGCTGACATTTCATGCATCTTGAAATGTATTCAGCCATGTCCTTTTTCATTCCTGGCCAAAAGTACTGTTTTCTGGCGGTAGCAATTGTCTTCTGGTATCCTGGGTGACCAGAATACGGAGCTTGATGGATTTCATCCATAACAACTCTTTTCAACTCTACTACATTTGGAATATAAATTCTTCCTTTATAAGTAAGAAGTCTCTCTTCTTCCATTTATATCCCTCATATCTCTTCTCAAGACTTGGCTGCTACAATTTGTCTTTTACTAGCTCATACAATTCATCTCCAGCAATACGATTAACAATCTGCTGCCTCAAATCTGATTGGAAAATACTAAGAGATGCCACATGCATTTCCTGCACCTTCCTGCTAAGTGCATCAGCTACCTTATTCTCTTTTCCCTTTATGTGCTTGATTTCAAAATCAAACTCACATAAAAACTCCAGCCATCTCGCTTGCCTAGCATTCAGAGTAGGCTGATCAAATAGATACTTGATACCACAATGGTCTGTCCTTAGTTCAAATATTCTACCCATCAAGTAATGCCTCCACATCTTGAGAGCATGTACTATGGATGCAAGATCTAGATCATGAGTGGCATAGTTCTTCTCATGCTCCTTCAGATTTCTCGACTCGTAACATATCATGTGGTTGTCTTGCATAAGGACTCCTCCAAGCCCTTGTCTGCATGCATCAGTACACACCACAAAATATTTCTTTGGGTTTGCAACGTTCAATACTAGTGCACTGGTGAGAATATTTTTCAACTCCTGGAAGCTTTCTTCACACCTCAATGTCCATTCAAACTTTATCCCCTTCTTTTGCAAAGAAGTGATGGCATGTGCAACTTTGGAGAATCCTTTAATGAATCTTTGGTAGTATCTTGCAAGTCCCATAAAAGATCCTACATCTGTCACATTTCTTGGAGTAGGCCAATTCATAATGGCTTCAATCTTTTCAGGTTCCACAGATATACCCTCTTCTGAGACAATGTGACCCAAATACTGAATTCTATCTCTATAGAAGTCACACTTACTCAGCTTTGCATATAGCTGATGCTCCCAGAGCAGTTGCAATGTCAATCTCAAATGCTTTTTATGATCCTCCTCATTCTTAGAATAAATAAGAATGTCATCAAAGAAAACAAGAACAAACTTGTCCAAATGCCTGCTAAAGACATTGTTCATAAGGCACATAAATGTAGCAGGTGCATTTGTGAGACCAAATGGTACCACTACAAACTCATAATGTCCATACCTTGTTCTTAAGGCTGTCTTATGAATATCTTCATCCTTGAATCTCACCTGATGGTAACCAGACCTCAAGTCAATCTTGGAAAATACCTTTGCTCCTCTCATTTTATCAAAGAGGTCATCAATCCTAGGAAAAGGATAATTATTATTCAAAGTAACCTTGTTCAATTGTTTGTAATCAAAACACAACCTGAGTGTACCATATTTCTTTTTTACAAACGGAACTGGTGCTCCCCAAGGAGGCACACTCGGCTTGATATACTTCTTTTCCAACAACTCTTGCATTTGCATCTTCAGTTCTAGCATCTCTGGTGTACTCATCCTGTAGGGTGTCTTGGACACTGGTGCTACTCCTGACACAAGTTCAATTGTGAGATCAATGTCCCTCTTCGGAGGAAGCCCTGGAATCTCATCAAGAAACACATCCTTGAATTCTTGTAACACCTGATAGTGCTCCAACCTAGGAGTTTCATCCTCCGATGCCTCCAAAATATGAGCTGCATACAACTAGAAACCTTTCCTACAGAACTTCTTCAATTGCATTGCTGAAACTTGCCTTACTGAAATCACCTTTGGAATACCTTTTACCACTACTGGGTTCCCTTATGCATCCATCATTAGAGGAATTTTGAGGTCTAAAATGGGCCTCCTAAGGAAAATAATAAAATAATAGTTAAAATAATAAAATAATATTTTTTAATTTTGGAGGAAAAAAAGAAAAAACTACTTTTTGTGTTCGTATTTTCGACATATCTCCTTGTTTTTTTACTTAAATTTCGATCAGGAGTGCTCATTGGATGTGGAATTTGATTCCGCATCCAACGAGTACCCACACTGCATACTTTTGATGAACCCTGCTACCCCAAAAATAAGAAATACCTAAAAAAATGTGATGATGATGTCATCATCGAATTTTTTCAAGTATTTCTTGTTTTTGGGGTAGCGGGATCCATCAAAATTATGTAGTGTGGGTACTCGTTGGATGCAAAATCAAATTCTGCATCCAACGAGCTCTCCTAATCAAAATTTGAGTAAAAACACAAGGAGATATGTCGAAAATACAAACAAAAAAAGTAGTTTTTTTATGACAAATATGTCGATTCAACCATTATGGTTGACTGATTTTATTGGAATTCTATTGGTTCTTGAATTCCAACTCATAAGAACTTATTGTTGGTGCATTTTCTTACAAGGCCCATTTTAGACCCCAAATTTCTTCTAATGGCATTCAATAGTCTTATTATAATAGTCAAGCTTCACCCTATGAGATTCTAACCAATCCATTCCAATGAGAACATCATAGGAACCAAGTGGTAGAAAATTCAGATCTACACAAGTGACCAATCCATTCATGACCAATGGAAATTTCTCTACCACTTCACTAATCTTTCTCTTAGTTCCAATGGCTAGCTGAACTAACCAAGATTTTCTATGCTTTACTTTCTTAAAAGCATAATTCTCCACTACTCTAGGTGTAATGTAACTGTGAGTAGAACCAAGTTCAATTAAAATAGAAACAGATTGCTCAACAATCTTACCTGCAACTTCAACCACAGTTGAATGGTGATCTTCTTGGTGGTCCTCCAATGCTGCATATATCCTAGGGACGGCCTTTGCTACTTGACCCACTATTTCTGCTTCCTGAATGTTGTAAGTTTTCCTTGCACTCTCATTCTCGAGTGGATAACTTTTGCGCATGTGGGGTCCTCCATATTTCCAACATTGAAGTGGTCCTCTATTCTGTTGTGGATATTTAGGCTTTTCTCCTATCACTCCAACTGGCTTACTTGCAGCTTGGGATGGCTGCTTTTGCTGATTCTTGAAGTTAGAGGGTTTGAAACCTTTCTTTCTTTGGTCAAACTTCTCATTCTTCTTGTCCTTCCATGCCTTATGGTAATTAGGTTTACCTTTTCTTTGCTCATAGAAATTATTAGCCTTCCTTATTGCTTCTTCAAGATTTCTAGGTTCATAAAACTCAATTCTGTCTTTGTAATACTGAGGCAATCCACTCAGAAAATGTCGGACCTTCACTTTTTCATCTTTGATGTACCAGACATACCTCAACAATTCCAAGAACTTATTTGCATACTCTTCCATGGTCTATTGTCCCAATCTCAGCTCATGGAACTCCTTAATCTTGTCATCATAATACCTGTCAGAGAGGTATTTTTGCTTGAAATACTTCTTGAATTGTTTCCACTTAAGTCTCCTTTCATTGATCCTCTTTACTTGCTTGAAGTGCTCCCACCAAATGGATTCCCTTCCATTCAGATTGAATATGGAAACCCTTGCCTTCATGTTTCCCAAATAATCCTGAACTTGGAAGTACTTCTTTATCCCAAGAAGCCAAGCTTTAGCCTCTTGTCCAGTCTTTACCTCACCGTCAAATGTAGGAGGTTTAGCCTTCTTAAATTCATCCCGAGAGTGATCCCTATGGTGCTTCTTTCTTTTTCCCTTACGAGAAGAAGAGCTTGAATCCCCACTGGATTCATCTAAGCCAGATGATCTACTAGAAGTCCTTCTTCTTCGCCTGATACTACTCTTACTACCTTCTAGTTTTACTGTACCCTATTTAGAGTCTATATTTCTTTGCAAGTCTGTCAAACTCTGCAACATAGCAGCATTCAACTGATGCTGCTCTTCCTGGGCTTTAATCAATCTTCTCATGGTGGCCTCAATATCTGGCGGTGTCTCTTGGAATCTCCTTCCATTAGATTCTATGTCATCATTTCCAACTCGAACATTTTCTCCCATGGCATCTCATGCACGCTCATAGGAATCCCGAGCATCATATCTGTCATGGGTTCTCATGGCTGAACCACAACTTATTTTACCAAACCGCACTACCTAGAATACTGCCCTTGAAGGTGTCTACGATTCTGCAAACGTGTTAGTAACACAACTGTTAGCTGCATAATATTTACAAATGAGAATTATTTACCTTCTCTTGGAAAAATCATAAAATGATAACTTTTCCCAAAACACAGAATTTTATTCCTCAAAGAATGACTGTCTCAGGGGGATGACGGGGGTCAAGGGGGCTTTCCCCCTTGTGGCTTCCCTGCGCCATTGCAGGGTAGGTTGAGGGAAACGCCCTCGTGTTTTTTTTTGTTTTTGTAAATATTTGATTTTCGCACAATCTGGTGCATAAGATTGCTACCATTTCCCTCATTTTTGGCCCTGTAAATCCACTGAAAACCTGCTGAAAATCCCATTGAAAAACTGTTGAAATTCCCACTAAAAAACTCAATTTTTTTTTGGTCATATCAGATCTCTTTCCAACTAGCCATACGATGTATCAGATCACTAGTTGACTACGCTTCCGATACCTCAGCGGAACGATATTCATTTGTCTTTCGATGCACATTGAATCATTCTTCCTCTGCCTTTCGACGCACATCGACTGACCGATCCTCTATTTTCTTCTGATGTTTTGGAACGATATTCCTCTAGCTTTCGATACACATCGGCTGACCGATCCTCTATTTTTTTCCAATGTTTCAGACTGATCTTTCTCTAGCTTTCGATACACATCGGCTGACCGATCCTCTATTTTTTTCTGACGTTTTGGACCGATCTTCCTCTAGCTTCTGATACACATCGGTTGATCGATCCTCTATTTTTTTCGACATTTCCTATACTTAGAAAAATTTTCGGAATTTTTTCTTCTTCTTATCTTCCTCTTTCTTCCGTCGCCACATTGGCTGCTCGATCATCTATCCTTTTCCGATGCTTTGGATTCCTTCAAGTGAGCCTTGCCGACACCTCGGCTCCACTTCAACGAACGTCTTCTGAGATGCCTTGGAGAGCTTCTCCCGAAATACATTGGAAAACTTTTTTGATATTTCTTGGACTTAGAAAAAAATTTGGAAATTTTATTTTTATCTTCTTCTTCTCTTTTCTGCTGCCGTGTTAACTCCTTTCACATTTTCTCCCCGGGCGTCATCAGAAGTCCTTCCAGCTAACTAAGCTAACGTATCGGCTAACTTTAGCTAATGCCTTCCGACGATTTCGATACTTCAGAAAAAAAATTCAAAATTTTTCTCCCAAATTCCTTGTCAGCTGTGTCTCGACTCAACCCAGCTGAGACCCTCGGCTCTTCTTAGCTGAGACCACCGACAAGTTGCAAAATCGAACAATTTTTGAAATTTTCCTTCCGCCAGGGTCTGTATTGGGTGGACTTCCATCTAGGTTATCCGGTGTATCGGATGGGCTTCCGGCTAAGTCATCCGATGTATCAGATGGGCTTCAGCCTAAGCCATTTGATAATTTTCGCACTTAGAAAATTTTCTGAAATTTTCCTGCCATTTTCTCTGATTTTCTCATTTTTTCCTTGTTGGGAAAAGGCTAACTTGCCTCTGTCAGTGATTCGTCATGGCTCGTTGAGGCCCATGCTTCAACGTGTGCTCTGATACCACACTGTAATGTCCTCGACCCTCTGATCGGCGAAGAGGACGCTACGATTCCATTAACTATCCGGGAAACTAGCCCATGAACAAGTACATACATAAAAACTGAAATGCTTTGAAGTAAAACATGCATACATGGTTACCATACAATGGAAGCAAAACCATACATTCAAGCATTTAGCATGTTCATCATTTTCATTAAACAACAAAATACAATTTGCAGAGATGAGATAGTCAAGAATACTTATCTTATGAAGAATTCATCCCACAACCAACTATGTCGCTACAACGTTCCACCCAACCATAGGCCAGTGTACTCCTTAATCACTCAGCAACACTGCCACACAAATCAGCCAAGCCAACACAGTTGGGTTTATTAGGCCATCAGGGAGCTGGGAAAAGTTGAATGCTGAGCTGGTGGCTCATTGAAGAGCTAAGGACACCTACACCAGAACTAGCCTGACTTCTAGGACACCCACACACTCCCAACACAAGGAATCGGTCCCTTCTCTGCTACACAGTCCCTCAGGCCCTGACTTCCCTTCCAGTGCTATTCAAGGGTTGTGGAGAAGAAAGCCATCCCTCTAGCTCTGTCTACATAGTTCCCAAACAAACCTGGTTTATCAAGCATACCAAGCCTTCATTCCCACTCCAACACAGTCCAAATACCAACCACTACATACACACAACAAAGAAAGTAATTCACAGTTTTGGGGAAGAAAATCAAACACCATAGAACCACCGAGCTGACACTTTAGGTAATGCACAGCTCTGACTGGGAAATCCGATTCCTGAGTCGTTCTTGGCCCTATCATGGCCAAAATGACCCAATAAGAACCCATAGCAACCCAAAATGAAAATGAACCCACAACAACCCAAAATGAAAATGAACCCACAGCAAACCAAAATCATGGGGAAACCAACAACGATTTCTTAGCTGCATGAGGAAAGAAAATCAATCCATGTGGAGATGAACTCCAAGCTTGCGTGTGAGTATAAAATGTCCAGGAACCCCAATCGTAAATGAGAACTCACAACAACCCAAAATGAAAATGAACCCACAGCTCTCTGCATGAGGAAACAATGAAGAATGGGGTCGTGGTGCTTTCCCTGCCCACGTGAGGGTGAATGAGTTTGCTGGTGGAGTGTGCATGTGGGAAAGGACTGATAGTCCTGCCACACACCACTGCCCAGTAATAACTTCCCCAACTAAGATCAGAGGTTTTAATGTGGTAGTTGACTGATTGAGACAAGGGAAAGGTGAGTAAGTCAAAAGGGTTTATCAAATGACACTTGGCTTTTCCCCAATTGCTCCCAAGGGTTAAATAAACCCCCCCCTTATCCTTAGGAAAATCATGCCCTTTTCATTATGGTTGCATTGACATAGCTGGCTGGGGTTCATTTTAATTAAAATGCATAATTACATGATGCCATAATTAATATGTGCCGGATAGCACAATATACAATCAGGAACGACTTCAATCACCAAAACATAAAACAACCAAATCGATGGTGGGGCTTTTGCCTTTAGCTCCACACCATGATTAATTACAATATATACATCATATACATTTAATGCAAACGGGGTCAAAATCGGGGTGTTACAGGTGGGATAAGATTCCTTGAATGTAGTGATTTGCCATTGTTCCATACTAAATTTTCTATTAATTCAACACACCCTGGATTGTCAGATATCACAATTATGTGGAAGAGGTACAAGTATGTCTCAGTGAATCCATCCTCTTCTTCATCCGTGCCATCTAAGAGGATCGAGTTGAGGATGAGATTTCTAGTTCATATTTCATGGAGAAGTTTCAAAGTTAGATTTGTAAATACATAAAGCAATCCCATAGGCCCAGGTAGCAAGACTCAGAATTCAAACATTCTCATGAGGTATTTGATCCAGGAATAATCTTATTAGTGGTAGACTTTCTGGAGAAATATGAATTTTCTCCTTAGAGATAGATACAAAGTTAGTACTATCATTCCGAGCAGGTGTTTATCTTTGTACATGTATTATACATACATGATCAAGAAATAATTGATTGTAGGGATAACACTCCTCATCCACGCAAAGTAATAAAGGAGTACAATTTTTAAGTTAGCGATGATCATGAGCATGACAAGTTGTTTGTTCAACACTTCTTTGGGTTAATTTATGAGTCATTAATACATAGAGGTGTATCATTACTTAACACTGGATTTGGTAATATGGGTGTGTAGGGAAGTTCAAATCGACATGCTCTTTTTACTATTTGAGTTTCCTTCACAAAGAGACAGGATTCCGACACACTTGGAACTTTTTGAAATAGGGCATGGAAATGGTGAACATGATGGTGTTGGCGCATGTTTGAAACAAGCACTTCAGAGGTAACAAATGAGTCATGGTGCAACCTGACTCAAATGCTTCGTAGAATACATTTGGGACATCAAGGTCATGAATAATAAATGTCGGTGTAACATCCCCATACTCCATAATGCGGAATATTACAAAATTTTGCTTCAAGAACACTTATTCTCCTTTAAAACACTGGGCATGGACGTTAACTCACTCTTTTGTCTTCATTATTAGGCTTAAGAACCCATGTACATTATTGTAACAGTCGTTCCTCCCTCAACAGACCCATATTGTGCACATGAAGCCTTCTTTTGCTTTGAACATGTCTTTCCATAGTCAGTGTTCCGCACTTCATTTTCCGCTATTCCAACCCCAGAAGTCAAAAATTGGAAACGTAATGTGCGACAGTGTAACGTCACTGACCCTCCGACCGGTGAAGAGGATGCTAGAAATGCTGCTATCAACCCAGGAAACTAGCCCCATGAACATACACATAAAAATTGAAATGATTTGAAGTAAAACATGCACACATTATTACCATACATCAGAAGCAAAACCATACATTCAAGCATTTAGCATGTTAATCATTTTCATTAAACAACAAATACAATTGCAGATATGAAATAGAAAAGAATACTTATCTTATGAGGAAGCTCATCCCGCAACCAGCTATGTCGCTGCAACATTTCACCCAACCATAGGCCAGTGTACTCCTTAATCTCTCAGCAACACTGCCACCCCCGAGCTAGGCATGATTCCCCAAGGAATAAGGAACTAAGCAGGCTCACACATAGCCAAAGATATGTCAAGTCTCAGCCAAGCCAACATAGTTGGGTTTATCAGGCGAAGAGTACACAACAACACATAACCAAGCCAACAAGTTGGGTTTATCAGGTTATCAAGAAATGGAAGCACTATCTGCTAAGCTAGTGGGCTCATGAAAGAGCTAAGGATGCCTACACCAGAACTATCTTGACTCCTAAGACATCCACACACACCCAACACAAGGAATCATTCCTTTCTCTACTGCACAGTCCCTCAGGCCATGACTTCCCTTCCAGTGCTATTCAGGGGGTGTAGAGAAGAGAGCCAACCCTCTAGCTCTGTCTATGTGGATCCTGCAAAACACTAGGTTTGTCAAGTAGACTCCTTTCCACTCATACAAAGTCCAAAGACCAATCCACTATGCACACAAAACAAAAAAACCATTCACAGCTCTAGGTTTTAAAAGAAAACACCACAGAACAAACTGATATGACAATTTGGGTAATACCCAGCTCCAACTGAGCAATTCGATTCCTGAGTCATTCTTGGCCCTATTTTGGCTGAAATGACTCCACCACAAACTCATAAGAACCCAAAATCATGCGGGAAAGACATACCAGGAACTCTCTGCTTGTGTAGAGGAAGAACATAGTTCCTATCGTGACGGAATTTGCATCCAGACCCAGTCATGAAGAAATTTACATACACAGTAATGCTGGTGGAAGGGAAGAAGAGATGCCAATTTTGCTTGCGCGCAAGGAAAGCAAGTTCCTTCATGAAGGGTAGAACCACCGAAATGGGGAGTGACCGACTGCTCGGTTCCTTGCCCCTCATGAGGCTGAATGCAATTTTCCTCTGGGATTGCGTGAGCGTGTGGGAAAAGGACTGACAGTCCTGCCACACTGACAACTCTCTCTCTGCCCATGCAGATGTCCCAAAGGGTAATAAATACCCAACTAACCTTTTTAGAAATTACTTCGGTGGTTGAAGAGGGTGAATAAGACAAAATATAGGTGAAAACTAAATGGGTTTATCAATTGACATTTGGATTTTCCCCATTGGCCCCAAGGGTAAATGTTTCCCCCTCCTTATCCTTAGGAAAATCATGCCCTTTTCATCATGGTTGCATTGACATAGCTGGTTGGGGTTTATTTAATTAAAATGCATATTTACATGATGCCAAAATTATAATGTGCCGACTTAGGAAAAATATACCATCGGCAATGATTTTAATTGCCGGAACATAAAACGATTAAATTGATGGTGGGTCTTCTGCCTTTAGCTCCACACCACGATTAATTACAATATATACATCATATACATTTAATGCAAACAAGGTCAAAACCGGGGTGTTACAGACAGGAACATATAAACTCTCTTCTTCCTTCTGCCTTCCATGCCTCAAAACTCATAAATCAAAAACCCAAATGTGCGATGAAACATTCAACGGCCTTCCCACCTTATGCCTTCCGCACTTTGGAACTCGGAAATTAAAAACTCACTGTGTGAAGGAACATTCAATGACCTTTTCTCCTTTCTCCTTCTGCACTTCCTCTTTCCACCTTCCACACTTCAGAACTCACAAATCAGAAAGTCAATGTGTGAAGAAACATTCTACGGCCTTTCTGCCTTCCTCCTTCCTCTTTTCTCCTTCCGTACTTCGGAACATGGAAATCAGAACTCAAGTGTGAGAAGGAGCTTTTAACGGTTCTTCCACCTTCCACACTTTGGAACTCGGAAATTGGAACTCAAGTGTGCGAAGGAGCTTTTAATGGTTCTTCTGCCTTCTGCCTTCCGCTTTCTGACTTCTGCACTTCGGAACTAAAAAATCAGAAATCAAGTGTGCTAAGGAACTTTTAACAGTTCTTCTGCCTTCCGCCTTCCGCACTTCCACTTTTCTCCTTCTACACTTCTGCTTTCCGCCTTCTGCACTTTGGAACTCAGAAATCAGAAATATAAATCTCGACGGAGTCCTTCAACCATAGTTTCGGCTTCCACCTTCCGTACCTCGAAACTCGGAAGTCAGAAAACTATCAAATGATGGAACCTATATCCTCATTCCCACTTTGCACCTTCCGCATTCCACAGAAGGATCCCGAAAGTCGAAAAACTCACTTTCTACCTTATCTTTTCTCCTGATTTTTGCCTTCCGCCTTCCGCCTTCCACAAGCGGATCTCGAAAGTCAGAAATCCCACATTCTTCTTTTATTCAAACTTCTTTCTCCCGCCTCCTGGGTTCCGCCTCCTGGGTTCCGCCTTTCGCTGCAGATCTCAGGGTGAGGAAACACAATAATATTCCTTGTTCAACTTTCCCTTTTCTGGTTTCTACCTTCCTCAGGAGGATTCCAAGGGGTGGAAACACTAAGGTAGATGCATTCTTTCCTCTTTAAGTAGGATTTTCTCGCCTTTGAGGACTTAATCAAAATGCATTGACATAGAGGAAAACGCAGAAGTAAAAATGCAGTGAAATATACACAAGTAAACCCCTACTTAGTCATCCAAACAAGAATTCAACATGAACATAGCAAATCATCATATTCATAAGCATTCCACATAACCGGTATGATCATTCATAAGAAAATACATCACATAAAAAGAGTAACATAGACACTTATCTTGATGATCAAGATGTCCCGCAACTAGCTATGTTTCTCCATCGTTCCACCCAACCATAGGCTAGTGTGTTCATTAATTTCTCAACACAATGGCACCCCAAGAAGGGCATGATTTCCACAAGGAACTAGGGAACAACAGGCTCACACACAACCAACAGACATCATAACCGATTTAAACCAACTAACCATTGGGCTTATTATGGTGCTAAGTTAATGGATAGCTAGAAGTGTTGGGCTACTGAGCTCAACCCCAGATCTAAGGATACCTATACTAGATCTAGCTTGGTCTCCATGACTCCACCTCACCCTAAACAAGGAAGTATCCCTTTCTCTTCTATACAGTCGTTCAGCCCATACCTTTCCTCTAGTGCTCTCTCAGGTGTGTAGGCCGGATTTATGAACCCCTTTTTATTTTTTTGTGTGGTTCCTCTCTTTACTAAGCTTATCAACCAATTCTGGCCCTCCTCCACTCCTAATCCTTCAAACCAAAACAAGGATGCACTACACAACAATCCCCAAGGAAAACAAAACCATACAGGCTTCAATATGTAACATAGAGAAAATCACCGCGGATCCACTTTTCTGCGGTTCTCGCTAGGAGAACAATACACCATCATCGATGAAAATTCCTCCTCCTCTTGAAAAACAAACCCCTCTTAGGTAAAATCCAGATAATCTACCAAGAACACATTCACGTGGGTTTTCTTGCTGCAGGAGAAAGAATATGGGTTCCCCCAAGCTGTAGACTTGTAGGTTTTTTCAGTCGTGAAATTGATGGCCATGCCTTGCTCTACCCAAGGAATTAATTTCCTCAACCATTTTCCTACAAAGAAATTTGAATTGCTGAGTACTGGGAATGAACCAGGGTAGACAGGTCAAAGAACGGGAAACTTTTACATAGATCTACAGCTGAGATCAAACATCTAACAAATTGAAGACCCTTAAGGATTTCACTGATTCAACTAGCATGTCTCTACAAACTCTTGATGTGTGAAAAATTCCAATGCAATCCACTTCATCAAGTTTGGAGTCCATCTTTGATCTGGTGGGGACATAGATCCAACGACCCACAAAAATTATGCTGATTCAACTAGCAGGCACAGAGTTTCTATCCAAAAGGATTTAATTCCGATTTTGCGTCTGCTTGGGTGATTTGGGAGACGAAACAACAAATGTTTTTAATTAGATTTTCATGAGGATTGAACCTGCAATATCTCACATGGAATCTACTGGACATATCCCCACCCTATCCCTTATGGAATCATGCCCCCATCTCTTTCACGTTTGCAGTCCCATAGCTAGATGTGGTATTATATTAATTTGTACATTTACATGATATATCAAAAGATATATACTATTCTTGACTTAGCACCAAAACCATAGGTATCAACCTTGATCACCTATCCACTGTTGTCAAGAATATTGCACCTTCTGCGGACAGAAGTTGTTCCTCTGGTCTGAATGGTTCAGATCCAGAACAAATAAGTGAATGACAAAGGATGAAGACCTTCCCTGAATGTTGTAAAAACCTGGAATAATGCTTTGATGATGAACCTATTTACCTGCAGAACATGTCAAGCAAACAAGAACATCAAAGCTACCAGAACATTATTTAGACATCCATATTAGTGACTAAGGAATCCAATAACATATACATGTGAGATTAGTACAATAGATATGTGGGATGGAAATCAGCTTCACATTAAGAAATGAATGAAGAAGTTTACAACCATTTCCTTAGTGTTGACAAACTCCTCCACAATACAAACACCTCATCCCCGATAGCTCCAACTTGCTCTCTTGTGCTCTCCAATGGATTGGGCTAGATAGTCAATTCAACAGCATAACATTACCACTCAGTTCTCCCCCTCAACTATGGGACATGAGCTTGTATTTATAAGGCTCAATGGATAGAGATAGTTGAGAGAATTGTGGGTGAGGTGGCCACAAGATCCTACCAAGAGGGATCTTGACTCCAACCAACCTAGTTTGATAGGGATAAGGGAGGACACGAGGCTCATGTTCTAGAAGCCTTGAGAATCCTCTTTTTTTTCCATTTTTACCAAGGGTACCGCTTATGTTCCTTTGTGACAGAGTGGTGAAGGGTAAGAACCGCTTCAAGAACAAATCATATACGCAGTGGCATGAATTTTCTATAACAGGACTCAGGCGGTGTTGAACAAGGTACCGCTCATTAGCTAAAGGGAAAGCGCGGTGCTAGGGTTTTTTTTTAGAATTGACATCCAGAGCATGTTTCCACTCCAAGTTTGGGATTTAGAGAAAACATAGGTGTTAAGGATCTCATCACATGTTGGTGATAGGATTTGGGTATAACAGAATGCCCCCCAAAGCATGAGGCTTAGAGGGATACGATAGGTGAGAGCTTTGAGAGAACAAGTTGTCACTTCGAGGTAAGAGTCATCTTGATCCAAGAGTGTCATCGAGTAGGCATCTGTAATACATCAATACTTCTGACTCATAGACAAATGTAACCAACTCATGGCTGTAGACCAATATAAGGCAGATCCATGAGAGGAATAACCAACCATGGCTACTAGAATACATCATAGATCCATGTGATAGAGGACTAAAACTTGGACATAGCTACCAGACATACAACATATATCTATGTCATATAGATGCAAATTTGAGCATAGCCACGACCATATAAATGTGGATCCATGCTAGACATACAAAACTCCATTGCAACCTGGGGAAAGCAATGAGTGCTAAACAAGTACCTAGGGTCTTCGTCTCATTTTCCACAAAGTATGATTCTATCCATGTGATTACAATGTTCTGAATTCAAACATGGTAGAAACCACTTGATTGCCGGCCAATGATGTGAACTGTTAACAAGTGCGAGGGAGATCACCATTGATGTCAATGATTCCCAAGGTACCCTAGTACAATCTACTGAGTGTGAATAGATGTCTTGATGTCAAACACCTAGTTGATTCTATCGATCAAAGGTCAATGAAGTGAACCTATGTCGAGAGCGAGAGAATTTGTCATTGAGGCATATAGATCTCAAGGTACTAAATTTGTTTCTAAGACTATTTCCTGGATAATGAGCTGATGTTGACAGGAATAGTCCCGTTGAAGGAGGGCCGTGATGAATCCCACATCGACAACATGAAACTCGGAACAAAGTTCTAGAATGATGTGAATGAGGTAACCATAAGACTGACTCAAAAGTACTGACACATAGACTGTTTTGACTGCAGAGGTAAGATTTTTCAACTTCCCTTTGAACATTGGGCGGCACGACTAAATACTTGGCAGCATGACTAGACTAGACAAACACATAGTGCGACAGTGGACAATGCATTCTTTTGAAAGACTCAAAGGAGTGACATGACTCACGAAAGTGGATCGCCATGAAAATCAGCTGATTACCCAATTGACTTGAAATGATATGTAGACAAGTGCCATGTTTAAAGGTAACAACAAACTGCCATTTGATTGCAAAATGATTCCCTTCCATTAATTTCACTATCATGGTTGATGAGTGCCTCTTTTCATTTTTATGAGTTCAAAGAGGGCAACAAACACTCGTTGTAGCTCGTCCGAAGACAAGTCCAAACTCATATGTTTTATGAACCCAAGAGAGGAGGGGTTCGTTCCCAACAGAGGGTCTCTCAATGTTTAGTTTAACGAGTCCAATGAAAGTTAACTCAGTATCGTTCATGTTTAGAGAGTCTGAATGACTATGAAAGAAGACTCCACAGGGTCCTTTTTCATAAATAGTTCATCTGAACCGAAAAAGTGATAACCTACCATTAGATGAACGACTCTTCAAGTGCTTTAACGATCGTAAAGAAGACAATATTGCTTGACAATGTTTTCATATTTAAGGAGCCTGAAAAGGGTTTTAAAAAGACTCCACTAGGTCTCTTTTCATGATGAGGGATTTTACGAGTTTTAAAAGAATTAGAATAGGACTCAGACATTTGATGCTAAGTTTGGAGTGTTAACCCAAAAAATCCCTCACTCAGCTCTACATGGCCTACACCACCCAAGGACACCCATTCATGACCCTCATATCACTACATTAGACCCCCACACCCTCAAAATGGCTTAAGAATGAAGAAAAGGGCTTAAAACCCCAAAACGGAGCCTAAAATACTCTCTTAGGAGCTAAAGCCCCCCAAAAGGGGATAAAACCCTAAAAGGAGCTAAAGTTAGGGCAAAAGGGGCTAAAGCCCTGACCAAGGGCTTAAAATCCTAAAAGTCCCCAAAAAAGCTATAAAAGGAGGGTGGGGGGTCACTCTCAAAAGACACCTCTCTTGCATATTGTTATGCTGCCCATGGATTCCTTGAGACACCTTGGCCTCTTAAGCCACCCACATCCCTCTCTCTTCCACTCATTTCATCCATTGAGCCATAGCTCCTCTTCCATTGCTGAGTGAGACTGGGAGGTGCTTCCTTCCAGCTAGGGCATGGTGGCCCATTTCACCAAAGGAGGTATAATCTTGTTGTTTTTCATGCATTTTTATAGCTTAGTTCTTTTCTAACCCTTGTTTATTTGCAGGTTTGTTTATTAACATGTTTTGCAGGTTTGTTTTTGCTTAATAGATTTTTTGCAGGTTGCCAAGGCGAAGGCCTAACATTGTTTGTAGAGGGGCTTATGACCACTATTTTATTGCTTGTTCTTTTCTTTCTTTTTGTCCGTTCATTTTCTACATTTTCCACACGCAGGAACCTATCCTTCCATCCTATAGACAAAAGTGAGCCATTCCTACCCTGTAGCAAGGGATAAATCCCTGCTACAGAACTAGCGACCATACCAGGTCGATCCCGCAGGATCCTTGGGTCTATTTTTTCAAAATTTCAGTTTTTAGTTCAGTTTTTGCCCTAGTTTAATTTTTCTATTAAATGTAGCTTATATTGCTGTTTATTTACATTTTCAATTATTGTTGAGCCTGCTTAAGGCCAATCCAAGCCCATTTGGCCACAGTACCATTTACTGTTGGCCATTCTATGGTTTGCAAATCACTCAACTGTGCAAAAACAACCGAACCGAATTTTTGAAAATTCACTTGTGTTCGGGCTCATTTTCGGCCCAAACAGTTGATCCATTTATGAATCAACCCATGGTTAGGGGTAAAAGGGCTCGTTTTCGAAGTGGGTTTTCAACCGTTTGAGGTAATTCCTCATGGTTTGATTAGAATGCACTTCACAAAAATAGGACCTTTACAGGTGCGCGACCCATTTTTGGGTTTCACTGTTTTCTTTTATCGGGATTGTCAGTGTGGCTCAGGCGCCTCTGTCCATATGAACCATTTCATTTCTGTTTCTGTTTCATTTTATTGCAATTTCATTTACTTGCAATTTCATTTACATAACAAAGTGTAAATTAAATACTCAATGGGTTAATGAATGTAGTTTAACTAGAATTGACAATTAAATTAATAGTCTTGCTTATCCTTCCTCCTCTACCCAGTCATCACCCTTCGGAGTATTTTGGGATACGATGAAGGGAAAGCTCATATAGTCCTACCCCTTTCATTGAATATTGTTCTAAAACCATTAAAACTGGATGACCTGGAAGGTAGAGGGGGTAGAGAAGGAGGGCTTCTCATGGCACTAAGTGTCCTCTCTGTTGACCAACCTTGCATCTGGTAGGTGACCTGTGGATCTACAGATGGGCTTAGTCCCATTGTGTTGAGAGCCCAACACCTTCTCTTGGTTAAAGATGAATATCAGTGTAAGGTAGTCATCTAGTTAGGCCATCAACATTCAAGGTTAAAAATGTATTTGTTTACAAATTTATGATTACTCAATGCTTTCATCCACAATGACATGAACTCTACCACAATATGATGAATTCATAAACCATTTGCAGCTACCAAATACCAGAAAGACAAAAAAACAAATACACCATACCAAGTAATCAACCCAACTCAGTTCATGATGCTGAGAGAGCCTTAAAATTTATCAATTTACACTAAGTTCAAACAATCTGCAATCTTTGAGGACATAAGTCCCTGACTACTTCAACCGTGGGAAGTACTTGGGCTCTACCTAGAAACTCATTGTGAGGAGTACCACGAGAACCCCAAAGTAGCTGGCCGCTGAGAGGAATTTCCAAGTGAAACAGGCAACGTCCCCCACCGATTGAGTAGAAAATGCCTGTGAGGAAAAAGCCAAGAACTGTCTTTTGGTGGTCTTGGTGGCCGAGTGACCACCTACAGCCAATAGGAAGCCATTGAAACTGAGGTCCAAACATCATTCCCACTAGTTTGATAAACATCTGACACAATTGATACCCCACGCTCTTCCTCATGCCTAAGAGGAAAACCACCACCATTCGGAACATTGAACTGACACCGTTGAGCCTATTCTCAATGACCTCACACACCATCAGAAGGACACACATCCTCTGATTCAGATTCAGACCCATATCAGTCTGAACCAGACCTCCCCACAGCAACATCAAGCCCCATGGCTGGTGCAAATCCGGATCCATTTTTTGGCATAACCATAGCAAGTGGACCCATTTCCACACCACAACCTGTCACCGACAACCCTGCAGGTGGCCCAAGAACAGTTATGAAAACTATCATCAGTCAGTTTCCACCACCCATAGTGACCATCCAAGCTGGCCCATCTGCAACACACGGGGGCAGTGGACCCTCCACATACACCACCCCTCCTGCCACACAGGGGGGCAGCGGACCATCCACTTATGTTGCCCCTACTATCATACATGGGGGAAATGTCCCTGCCACCCATACAGTCCCCCCCATAACACTTGGGGGAATTGGCCCATCCACAATGGTGCCATCGTAAGCACCCCAAGCTGTGCAGATGCATTATGCACCTGCAAACCCCACCACCATGACAGCTCCATCCCACATCAAGCTGGGGTCAAATCTGCCATTCATGGCTCATCTTAACCTACCTGATTTGGATTGGTTAACAATGACCCCATCCAAAACCAAGCATTCTGGCCACCCATGCCAACCAAGCTGCCATCAGACATTCCCAAGTTTGAAGGCAAGGAAGGGGAATGTCCCCAAAATCATATCATGACATTCCATCTATAGTGCTCATCAAATAACATCGTAGATGATTCCATTAGACTGAGGCTATTCCAACGCACCCTTACAGGTGCTACGACAAAATGGTACACTGAGCTACTGAAAGCCAAGTACCCATATTTCAACTCCCTAGCTTTCATGTTCCTACAGTATTTCCAACTCCCTGTTAGATATGATGAAGGGGTAGAGATCCTGCTATCCTGCCGTCAGAGCACTGCGACACATATAACCGACCACATCCATGAATGGCGGCGATGTCGTAGCTTGTGTAAAATCCAACTTGACGACAAGATCTTCTTGGATTGGTTCCTCAAGACCTTACTCCCACCCATAGCAAAGGACGTTGCATCCGAACGTCCCCAATCTGAAGAAGAAGCCATATTGAAAGCCCAACAGTTTGACCTAATCTATGCTCAGTCTGGATACCTGTACACCGTCATTCCAGACGCTTCCCGCCCGGGTACCTCCTACTGGGATGCACCGGAGGCATCCCATGCTGTAGATGGAATCATAGGCTTGGTCTCCCAATATCCACAGCACTGTCCGACACCACCTGTAGCTCCACCACAACCAAGCAATACTGCTAATGTTGCTTACCAGAACCAAACTCTGGACTATGCTAGAATGATGTCCCAGTTTGGAGCAACAACTTCCTACACACAGTCTGCGCCACCACAGCAGGCTCAGGGCATGGCTTGGCCAACATAGCAGTATGTGAGGCAAATGCCCACATTTGTGTCACTAACACCCCCAAAAATCTATTATGCACCACCAGTGCAAGCAGTTCAAGCCCCCGCCCTTGCTCCACCCGCTTCGTTGGGACAAGTGTTCGCACAACAAAACCGTCCCAACCAGCCTTCCCCCAACAATCAACAAGGGCAAGCTAGAAATAACCAGCCCCGCAACCAAGGCAATAACCAACTATAGGGAGGCGGTCAACAACTGAACCCTCCCAACAATGCCGTGGCAAACCGGCCAGCCCAAAACCCCCCACGACCAAATGCACCAAGGCACAACGCCTCGTTGCGCATAAATCAACCATGCACACTCTGTGAGGTCTATGGGCACTACACATTTGAGTGTCCCCTCATGGGCCGCGCTAAGTAAGCCATTCGAAACGAGGTCCAACAGGTCGCCAATGCTCCAAACTAAGTGCAACCTAACTCGACACCACAAGGAACTCCTCCTATGGTGCTTCAAAACCCACTTTCGGTCCAAGGATTGGTGGCAACTGCACCCCCTCCCCAAGCCAATCCCAACGCTCCAAGGGCACCTCCCACAACCGAAACAGGTGTTCACCACCTGCTAGCCATGACGACTGAAGAGGTCAACTTACAAACTAGATGGAATCAGTACGGATCCAACACCGACCATGCTGACTCATCAACATCATCCATGTCTAAGACAGTCAACCTACCTCTTTAGTTACCCTTGTTCCCGCGCCCCCCCATACATAGAGTTGCCAATAATGCCACATCTAGAGATGCTGTTAGCTACAGCATCGTGGACTATTTGGCCCAAACACCAACTACCATGCCTGCTATTGAGGTACTTAAAACATGCCCAACACAGCGGAAAGCCTTACTAACTGCCCTTGGGGTAGTAGACCCGTCCGAATCCAATTTGATCACATTCGACACGGAGAATGGAGAACCGTACATGCCATCCACCATCGCCTTTCAAATCCCGGTCTCTATCCAGAACTTGGTTGTGCACCGGTGCATAGTGGATGAGGGAGCATGCACATGTGTTATGTCTACCCTAGTCTAGCAGAAACTAGGATCCCCAATTCTGTAACCATCCTCCACAACCTTGCGGGCTTATGATGGCCATCCCACCAAATCCTAAGGAATCCTCCCCCACGTTCCCATCACATTAGCTGGGAAGACAGTACTGATTGACATAGAAGTTGTCAATGCTCAACTGGACTATAACCTTCTCCTCGGAAGAAGTTATATGTATGCCATGAGAGTGGTCGCATCAACTGTCTTCCGTCTCATGATGTTCCCCCACGAAGGGAAGATCGTGACGGTTGATCAACTCACTTATGATGATCCGTAAGGGTTAACGACACCCGCCAATGTTATCCCCACCATCACCACCATTGAGCCGCAAGGGATGACCACACACGCCAATGTCATCCCCGCAATCAACACCATGGTTGAAAATACACCAGCCTCCCCATTGTTAAATGTGGGCCCTGGGTTGTTTGCCGATAAAAAATGAAACGACTCCTTTCCCATTAGTGTCACCACCACTGACACAAAATGAAACTGCGGACTTGTACATGGTCTCATCAAGCACCACTGCACCCAAACAACAACCGCAGCTGCAGCCCCAACCACAACCACAACATCGTCCGCAGCTGCAACACCAACAATAGTAGCAACATCACCCATAGTAGTAGCATTATGCACAGCTGCAACCACAACCACATCCCCACATGCAACCAGTAGGGATTTATCTGGGCTCATCTCCAGTCCACACGATTCCCTTCCTCTTTCCCCCACCTGGTTTCATGAGCAAGCCAGTAATGGTCACCTTAAGCCTACCCAACTTTACATTGGGAATTTCAGTATGCTATCTTGATCCACCAGCTCAACCACCAATGCCCTAGGTGGTCTTAACCCTAGTGCAACCTATTGCCATCGAGTCTCACCCTCCACCCGACCCGCAAAAGCCGACCACCGCACCTGCACCCGCACCACCCCACCCAAAAAGGGCCAGGGGAAGGAATTCCAAAGTTACCGTAGAACCTCGGTCGATCCTGCCTTGTGCTGTCTACAAGCAATAGGGCCATCCAACTCAGAATTTCCCTAAGATCCCAATGATTCGTGTGCATTTGGACACCATGGATACAAACGAAAACCTCCTAGTCATTGAGCTTCCAAGCACGCTAGTAGTAAGAAACAAGGCATTGAGAACAAACCATGCTTGCACCCTTTGCAGTTTGTATGGACATTACTCTCACCATTGCCAAGAATTGCCCAAATTTTGAATGGCTCTCTTTGACCTCTGTCAACATTCCCTTGAGTTTGAGATCACCTTGATTGAAGAAGTTCACCCACCACCTCCTTCTTCAGACACCATGTCCATTTACATGATGTCCAGTTCCATTGACCCACTCATCTCTTCCTCCATTGACGGTCCAATAGACCTATCTCTTCATTGCTTCTGCAACGATGAGGAGATACTTGAGGCTTTGACCGCCCCAGAATACCCATGGGACGACATGCACCATCGCTCGTTCTTCCTCCCCGAAGAACTTGTGTCACAGTACGACCAGTTTTCCGTGGAGACCAAAGATTTCATTCATGGGAAGGTTGACTGGTTCAAGAACCCTTTCTTGACATCAGACACCTTCAAAGAAGGGAACATGGTGAAGATTTCACCAACCATCAAAATCGACATCTCAACCAACTCTGAGATCGTTGAAGAAATCATGCTGGGGGCATATTGCTCCCCGGAAGAGGTCGATGCCTACAAAGCTCTCTTCCAAGAATTCCATGACATCTTTTCATGACCGTACACTGAAATGCTCGGCTTAGATCCATCCATCGTGGAAAACCACATCGACACATGGCCTAATGTGGCTCCTGTACGCCAAAAAAATGGCCCATCCATCCATCCAAAGTGGCCGCGGTTAAAGCCGAGATAGAGAAGCTACGCACAGCCGGCTTCATTTATCTCATTAAGTACACCACTTGGGTTTCTAATCCTGTTCCCGTGAATAAAAAACAGGGTACCATCTATGTCTGCACCGACTTTCGTGACCTTAATGGGGCATGTCCCAAAGACAACTTCCCCACACCTTTCATCGATCAGATTATCGATGCATGCACTGGACATGAAGCCTTTTCCTTCATGGACGGATTTTTTGGCTACAACCAAATCCAAATCCAGAAAGAATACCGTTACAAGATGACATTCACAACCCCATGAGGCACATTCACATATCGAGTCACCCCCTTTGGCCTGAAAGACGCTAGAGCCACCTTCCAGCGCACCATGACACACTGCTTTCGAGACCTCGTCCACATCATGTTGGTTTGTCTCAACAACCTCATTGTACGGTCGCAGAAGCAAAAAAAACACATAGACGACTTGTGACAAGTCTTCATATGATGTCGCCAGTACGGAATCCGCTTGAACCCTTTCAAGTGTGTCTTCTGTGCCCCAATGGGCCGTCTCCTTGGGTTCATCGTGTCACATAAAGGAATGACTGCCATTAGAGGAAATTTCAACTCAAAATGGGCCTTTTAACTTTTATTCAAATTCCATGTCATCATGTGTTAGCCAATGAAATTGCTTTAAATTTGAAATACCGTATAGGTCTTAAACACTTTTTTAATATAAATTTGGGGATAGGTATCATAAAAAAAACTACTTTTTTTGTTTGTATTTTTGACATATCTCCCCGTGTTTTTACTCCAATTTCGATCAGGAGAGCTCGTTGGATGCGGAATTAAATTCCACATCCAACGAGTACCCACTCGACATACTTTTGACGGACCCCGCTACCCCAAAAAGAAGAAATACCTGAAAAAATAGAATGATGATGTCATCATTCCATTTTTTCAGGTATTTCTTCTGTTTGGGGTAGCGGGGTCCGTCAAAAGTATGCCGAGTGGGTACTCGTTGGATGCGGAATTTAATTCCACATCCAACAAGCTCTCCCAATCGAAATTTGAGTAAAAACATGGGGAGATATGTCAAAAATACAAACAAAAAAGTAGTTTTTTTCTTTTCTTCCTCCAAAATTAATAAATATTATTTTATTATTTTAACTATTATTTTATTAGTTCATTTTAGGAGGCCCATTTTGAGTTGAAATTTCCTCTAATGTGACCCCATGGAAGTCCAAACGAATTTCCCTCTAACATTACCCCTTTGAGTGACAGCAGTTCTGCTCATATTATAGTCCTTCCATTTTTTGTTTTACACATTTTTCAAAATTGAGTCTTATGTATCGCTTCCTCTCAATGCTTCAGATGGAGCACAACTCAAAACGATATATGGGATTCGCTGATGGAGCAAGCAGATGGTCTCCAAACCTCACCTCGGCTGCATGGGTCATCTACTCCCCATCGCACGAGTTGATCCACATCAACGGAATATGCGTGAGCACCACGACCAACAACTAGGCTGAATATGATGGTGTTAATGGCCTCTTGGCCGCCGCTCTCCAGTTATGCATTCACCATATCGATGTCTTCTTATACTCCCAGCTGCTTGTTTCTCAGTTGAACAACTACTAACTATCGGGTACGTGATCCCTGCCTCTTTAGAAAGTTCCTGTGCACTAAATAGATGGTTAGATCATTTGAATCCATCACATTCACACATGTTCCCAGAATCCTCAATAGTGTTGCAGATCAAATGGCTAATGATATTCTAAATTGGCACATCCACAACCGCATATAGGAAACATACAACCATAACATCATGCATAATCACATTTAAAAATACATACACAATTGTAATAATACATCACATAGGCATTTGCATTCCACATCATCATAAAAAGACTCACATAATAAAACCATGAAAGCGCATCCACGTGCATAAAAATATATATAGATAAATAGATAAGTCATATGTCCA
This sequence comes from Pseudotsuga menziesii, assembly GCA_001517045.1. Taxonomy (NCBI): domain Eukaryota; kingdom Viridiplantae; phylum Streptophyta; class Pinopsida; order Pinales; family Pinaceae; genus Pseudotsuga; species Pseudotsuga menziesii. The sequence goes on along the minus strand of LPNX010370931.1, from coordinate 314,492 downwards.
AAACATGTTCAATACAAAATGAGAAGCCACATATGCTTTCTCAGTAGGATATACATAGCGACACAAAAACTCCTAAGTGCACCAATGCACTAGGGGCAGCACCATCAGCTGCTAATTCAAAGCCACCCGGAACCGGTTCGACACACCTCTTACACTTCCGGGCCCAAATTTCCATTTCCTTATGAGACCATCATCTCATGTTTAATAAGTCAATTTTGGGACCATTTCCCACAAGTCACCTCAATTTATGAAGCCATGACATGACGATGCAAGTGTCCATGGACCTGTACTTGTATCACACTTATCGATTGCTACTCATGCAAGTTTTTGGGCCACCTCCCGTTAAGGGTTACCATTCTTTAGTTTTGTTTTGTATTTTTAACACATAGTTGTCTTTTCTATTCACCGCACCTTATGCGGACCTCTGGACCACTATCCACAAAATGATTTCTTTTTCTTGCATGTATTTGGCATATAAGTGGCCCCGGACTTGCACTCACATCGCATGTAGTCAAGTCCGTCCACCACAACACACACACACGCTCTCTTGACCTCTGTCCGAGAGCCACCTCAGTTTGCGTGCCTCTTCCGCACCAACCCGTGAGCATCTACCGCGATCTACCCCATGCATGTATTGGTATGTTTGAGAGCCTTCTGCTCTGTCCATACTGCATGGATGACCTTTGGACCACTATCCACCGTCCCGACATGGGGCACCACTTGTGCCACTGCAATTGGTTGACCATACTAGAGTTTCGTTTAAGCTCTTTTTAGACTCCTTAAAACAATGAAAAGATAGCCGAGAGCAGCTGCTTCCTTTCCCTCTCGTTAAAGTATAGGAAAGGGCATCTACATCGTCTCATTTACCTCCTTTTATGGACCATGTAGACCATTAAGTGAAAAGGACCACCTTGGCGTATTCAAGCCAAGACCGTTCCCCTCTGCATACTTTTATGCTTTCTCGAGTAGAGGGGCCGCACCTTACAAAAAACCTCACTATTGGTTGTCATTAATATCTTTTCCATCCATCTCATCAAGAAAAGATTACTGAGCAAACTTGGTTTTGTTCATGCTCGTAAAAGTATCTGAATGACAGTCCAGTCAGTATAGGTTTAACCTTTTCTGGCCTGATTGGACTACCAATGGTAAAGAAGTCTCTCATCCCCTAAAGGATGGGCGAGCTCTCCTATGTATACTTTTATCCTTTTTTGGGAACAGGAGAATACCAACGAAAAAGAGCCTCCACTGGAGTATTGTTCGTGCTTTCAGACTCTCTAAAATTGAAAGCACCATTGAGCATTTACTTTCTCGGGCTCGCCAAAAATCCATGAGATTGTACCACAATGGTGTCCCTAGACACCACCCCACAGAAAATAGTTTGGAAGCATTACCACATTGGGTCGCCTTTGTTCAGAGTACTCTGCAATGTGTCTTCCTTGGACCCCATCAATAACAAAAGTGTCCACCTCCTCCAAATATTTCCTATCTGCAGTGACATTCCTGGTATTACAGCTATGATCCCATTCCCATGAGTCAGTTTCATTTACTGCCTGGTCCGCCCTGCCATCATACTCTGAACAAAGGAAGTTTTAGTCTCCCACACTCCCCCTACCCCTGTTCAACTCTTTAACTCCCCTTCCCCCCTGCCTTTTCAGTGGGTCAGTCCACAGATTGTCTCACACCTTTCGGTTATCTCCCTCGTGCTCCTGGTCATGGAAACATCATTGCCTTGACTAGGGGCAGGTCTCCCTCTATTGACGACAACATACATATTCCAGAGGATAGACCTAGAGGTCCTTGTATCTTGGTTTCATTAACCTCATTGATGAGTTCCTTGGACCACTTGAGAGGAGTCCTTAGTGCCTCTTGGGATGGTTCTTTCTCACGTACTTGACTCCAACTACATCATCGCACCATTGATATTCGTACAGGGTTTGGTCTGCACAGTACTTAGTCGAAGACCTCGGATGTCACCTGACTCTTGCACATTGATGAGTCTACTCGAGGGAACTAAAAAGGTTATGTCCCTTGTGATTTTTGGGTTGCATTGGAGACAATGTTCAGAAGCCCCAGCAGTGCTTCTATATAGATTTATGATTGATGCAACATACTTGTACCACAGAGACTCTGACTCTCAATCAACGAGTCCATATAGCTATGTACCATTCCAGATCCAGTAGACCGTCAGTCATGAAGATATAGCATTCCATGAGAATTCCATGGGTCCAATGTAGCAGATCAGTGTTGTATTTAGCCTCACATTTGAGGCAACGATTATTGTATCATCAATTGTATATGATCGGCTCTTTCATTTTAGAGCATAGATCAAATTATTCTTTTGACATTGTCATGAGCATGGGGATGCCCACCTCGTCCATATACATGTCACACATTATTTGTATCTCACCCATTGATGGGAACCATATTAATACAAAACCCAAAACCCAAAAGCCACCATGCCCTAGCCCAAAAGCACCACCTCTACGTAGCAAATCCTATGATGTCTGTCGGCCATACGATGAGCTCCTACCCTCTCACATCAGGGGGAATCTGTTAACCCAAAAAATCCCTCACTCAGCTCTACATGGCCTACACCACCCAAGGACACCCATTCACGACCCTCATATCACTCCATTAGACCCCCACACCCTCAAAATGGCTTAAGAATGAAGAAAAGGGATTAAAAACCCCCAAAAGGAGCCTAAAATACTCTCCAAGGAGCTAAAGCCCCCAAAAGGGGCTAAAACCCTAAAAGGAGCTAAAGTTAGGGCATAAGGGGCTAAAATACCAAAAAAAGGGATAAAGCCCTGACCAAGGGCTTAAAACCCTAAAAGTCCCCAAAAAAGCTATAAAAGGAGGGTGGGGGGTCACTCTCAAAAGACACCTCTCTTGCATACTGTTATGCTTCCCATGGATTCCTTGAGACACCTTGGGCTCTTAAGCCACCCACATCCCTCTCTCTTCCACTCATTTCTCCCATTGAGCCATAGCTCCTCTTCCATTACTGAGTGAGATAGGGAGGTGCTTCCTTCCAGCCAGGGCATGGTGGCCCATTTCACCAAAGGAGGTATAATCTTGTTGTTTTTCATGCATTTTTATAGATTAGTTGTTTTCTAACCCTTGTTTATTTGCAGGTTTGTTTATTAACATGTTTTGCAGGTTTGTTTTTGCTTAATAGATTGTTTGCAGGTTGCCAAGGCAAATCCCTAACAGTGTTTGCAGAGGGGATCACGACCACTATTTTCTTGCTTGTCCTTTGCTTTCTTTATGTCCGTTCATTTTCTGCATTTTCCACATGTAGGAACCTATCCTTCCATCCTATAGATGGAAGGTAGCCATTCCCGCCTTGTAGCAAGAGAGAAATCCCTGCTACATGGAGAGCATGACCAAAGTGTCACAATAAATTCTCGAAGACTTTTTCTGTTTTATAGTAGTAAAAAAGTTAAAAACAAACTCCCAAAACTTTCATTGCTACCATTCTTTATCCTACAACGACTTAAAAACAATTGTTAAACTCTCTAATAAACGACATTAAAGGATCATGACTAATAGTTTTCTTGTAATAAATGATTTTAGAAACAAAACTATGACATTGCAAAACCTAGAATGTTTATAAAAGTTATGTAAATAGTAAAAAACAAAACATTTTACCATTTACCAATATTGGAGAGCCTTTGGAGATGTTTCTTGGTCAGATTTTCAGTTGGTGATTCCGGGAGCATCTATCGTCAGATTTACGCACCGTCAGTTCCAGGTAAAAGCTTGAACCTTGCCTTTTGATTTTATGCTTTCATTTTTTTAATTTTTGGGGGTGTTTCGGGCTATTTGAGCGAGCCCTTAAACCATGAATGTGGGCACGGTTCTTATCCCTTGCAGGATAAGCAGTACCCTGCTAGAACCGCGCCTAAAACAATTCACTCAGGCGGTGCCACCGCCTGTCCCGAATGGGACACATGCGGTACTCATCCTGGGTGAATAAAAACATATGTACAAGGAAAAATATATGATTTTTTATGATTTCAATGGTTGATGATGTTTCTAATTGGCCTTGTGATGGTTTTTGGAAGGTTTCCATTGATAAAAAATGGTTATTTGTAAAGAGAGGCAACATGACAATGATGATGCATGGGCCAAATGAAACGCGGGTTGTATAGCCGCGTTGAGAGACTGTGGTCTTCTAAAGTTTTCCCACACACCCAGCATGGTGTCACATGAGTGCTTATTAGAGAATATTTTCCATATGTGGAATCCAGAGCAACAGTATTTTGAGGTGGGTGCTCATGTATTGACAATTGAAGTAGAATATATCTACTTCCTGACAAGCCTATTGAGACGCGGTGCTCCCATCTCTTTGACTAGTTCCCGTGGAGGGGAAATCACCACCCAGGAACTAATAAATCTCCATTGTATTCCTGAGACCAGAACATTGGGGAAGAAAATTCCCATAAAAGTAGTGGTGGATGGCCCTCTTCGCATAGTTTTATTTACCATGCAAAGAGTGGCAGGGAGCTAAGGGGTTCATCAAGCATTTAGAGCGCATATGCTTTACGCTATAGAGGCCATGGCTCCCACAGTTTTCAACTGGGCGGAAGCTCTACTTCCCATTTTCAAAGATCAACTGACTAAGTGTCGGCAGGGGGAGCTGAAGCAGTTCGGTTTTGGATCCATTCTAGCGTGTTTCTTTTTCAATCGGGTTCCCCAAATGATACCCCAGGGAGTATTTACAGAGTTGAGGGCGAGAGACCCTCGCATGCTGAGGTGGGTCCAGATCATGGCCCGCACAGGGGCATGTTGAGGAAAGGTGAAGTTCGAAGACCCATTTTTTCGATGGTTGAGAGACTAGCTCCGCATGGTTGAGGGCTATGCATACGCGGGCACTGACTTCATTAGTGATCCTGATCTACTGCTTCCACTTGGTGGATAGTGGGGCGATATTGGTAAGAAACAAAAACCATAAAATGGAAATTATGTTTTTATGTTTTAATGTTTATATTTTTTATGTGTAGTAACGAGAATTAAATTTTTTCATGTAGATGTTGGAGCAGCATGACCTGGGGGATCCTCCCCACTAGACAGGCAAGCCGGAGCCTGTTTTGTTCCACAGGGCGATGATGTGATCACAAGGGAGCTAGAGGAGAGCCTCAAGAGGTTAACTCTAGACATACCAGATGCTTCAATCGATGACCTCCCACTGAGGTACTAGAGGCCCATTGCAGGAGTACCAGGTCGTTTCAGTAGACTACTACGTCGAGTAGCTCGGGCGGTCATGTGTTACCACAAGCATCACTAGATGATAGGCCGCATGATCTCTTTACATAAAGTTGATAGATAGCTTCAGGATTTTTGTATGATG
>LPNX010370931.1:292764-309078 GCA_001517045.1 Pseudotsuga menziesii | reverse complement strand
ACATTTTATATATATATATATATATATATATATATATATATATATATATATACTGACTTCTAATTTTGGTGTTTATATGTGTCAAATGGAAAATGTATTTATATGATTTTTATGCGTCTTTTATAGTTTATTTACAGTGAACCATGTTTTATTTTCATCTCATGAATGGGCAATATGCCAGTCTAGGATGTAATTTGCCAATGAGTCGGCAACTGTATTATCTTCCCTAGGGATATTCCTATAGGTAATAGCTTCAAGTGACCTCTCTAATAAATGTACCCTCCAGAAGAGACGAAGAAGCATTGGATTCCTAATGGTATAGACATGGTTTAAATGACAAACCACTAGTTGTGAGTCCATCAAAACTACCAAGTTACAAACATCTTGGGAGGCAACTTCAGTCAGATGACCTATGACTGCTTGATACTCAGCGATATTGTTGGTAACGGGACCAATACAAAATGCTCCTGAACTGACCAAATCATAATCTGGGGAATAGACAACCCAAGCAACTGAGGCAAGATTCAAGCTGTGGTGACAAGCACCATCAGCGAAGCTGTAGAAAGCCATCTGCTCTACACGACCAAAACATGGTATAAATAGATACAGACACTAAACTCAAAACCATATTGAAAATACTTAAGCACACTAAAAATTCAAGTAATATACATATATACAAGGTACTATACAAGAAATACATAGGCATATTACCTCTTCAGGTACAACCCATTGTGAGGTTGTCCTAAGGGGATTCCATCATAGTCCACAAGCTCATAGGCCCCTTTCTCTAGAACTTTGGAAATAATGAAAGGACTGTACTACATGGATTCAAACTTCCCTTTCCCTAGTTTTTCATATCTCTGATCATAGGTTAAAACTATGTCACCTTCTTTAAAGGCACAAGGTTGGGAAGACTTGTCATACCGCACCTTCGGATGCATTTTTTGTGTGCCTCATTGGCTAAGGCAGCATCTCTTCTAGTTTTGTCAAGGTTGTTTAAGTAGAGAAATATTTCTTCCTCTGTGGAAGTGTCTGGGAGAAGTTCGACGGCAAGTTTAAAGGATGGAATTTGGCATTGAATAGGCAAGACAACTTCTAGTCCATAGGCAAGCTAGAAGGGTGTAAAACCAATAGCTATTTTTACCGAAGTCCTATAAGCCAAAATAGCAGAGAAAAAAATATGGTGCCAGTTGGATTTATGGTCTCCAACCATCTGACGCAGCATTGTTTTCAAAATTTTGTTAATGGCCTCGACTTGATCATTAGCTTGTGGATAATAGGGCATTGAGTTTTCATGATGAAAACCTAGCTTGGCACTTAATTCCTCCATCATTTGATTATGGAAATGTGATCCATATTCCATAACTATGGACTGCGGGACTCCGAATCTTGCTATCACATGATTGAACAGGAAGAGAGCGACAATCTTACCATCCTCTGCATATGTAGGAATAGCCTCAGCCCATTTTGTAAAATAATCAATGGCTACGATGATGTAACCATGTCCCCAGGCTAAGGTAGGCTTACAATGCATATAATCGATGCCCCATTTGGAGAAAGGGCCAACAACAATGACGGGGTGTAATGGAGCAGGGTGGGTGTGCTTTTTCGGATAGAAATGTTGACAGGGTGGGAATTTCTTAACAACCTCGTGACAATCTTTAAATATTGAAGGCTAGAAATAGCCAGCGCAAAGGATTTTCTGGGTTGTAGCCATCCCATATAGATGACCACCACATGCTTAAGAGTGGCGGTTATTCAAAACTTGTTCAACTTCCTCGTGGGTAAGGCATCGCCGGAGAACGGAATCGTTACCACATCTATACAAAGTGTCATTCAAGATGAGGTAGTATTTTGCGTGGTGACGGATTTGACGGCGATCATCACGGGATAGAGTGGGCTGAAATATTTATGTATGGAGATAAATGAACAAATATCCATACCATGGGTCAGTAGTGCTTATCAAAAATATGAATTCATCTAGGAATGAATCACTGGGCTTAGATTCCATCGAAGCACAGGGAAGATCACACATTTGCTCAGCAAAGACCATGGATTTCTTTGATGTAGCTTTGGCAAATTCCAGATCAAACTCTTATAGGATGATTATCCATCGGGAACACTTCCCCCCAAGCACCTGATGAGTCAGGATGTAATACATACAGTTCTAGTATGCCAATATGGTGGTTATGCAGAGCAAAATGTAGTGACAAAATTTCTGAACAGCAATGACCGTGGCCAATGCTAATTTCTCCACACCTGAGTATCAAGTTTCAGAATCCATGAGATTCTTACTAGCATAGTAGATCACATGCTCCTGACTGTCGGGATTCTTCTGCACCAGAACCATAACGATGGTAGTAGTGGAGGCAGCAATGTATAAGAGAAAATCCTTTAAATAATTTGGGGGGTGTATCATGGGTGAGTGAGTCAAAGTGTGTTTGATATTATCAAAGGCCCATTGGGCTTGGTCATCCCAAAAGAATGGAGTGTCCTTCTTAAGGAGACACATATAATTGTGTGTTTTCTCAGCAAAATTGCAAACGAAATGGTGGAGGAATTTTTCCTTCCCTTGCAAACTTTGGAGTTGTTGCCACCTTTCACACACCTGGGTCACGTGGCAGAAATCTTCAAGCCACTCAGTGTTTCCTTGGGGGAAAGTCTCGAGTCAAGGCTGTCACCTTGTTCTTGACTCCTCCGTTTAGGCTCAACTCCTAACGAATCCAAGGGGGGTAGACCCTATTAAGTTACTAAGGATAATTACTTAGTGTTGTGATGTTAAACTGATTGAGTTACTTAGGAGTTTGCAATTTAACTATAGATGATCAAAGATGGCAAGATACAAAAGATGAACACACAAAAGCACAATGCTGAGACACAATATATATATAAAACAAGAAAATAATCAGTGCCTTCGAATGGACTCAAAAAATAGAAACAATGTACTTGCATGTGCTTGGAGTGAGTGTTTTGCGATTGCCTCTTGGTATGTTTTAAGTTAAAATTGAAGTGTGAGTTGATTAAAGATAGGCAAAGGGGGGACTCCAGATATACCCTAGAGTACTTGGAGTATGTCCAAAAATGAACCTTCATGGCTACCCGCAAGGAATATGTGGGCTGAAATGGAGTCTCTGGGGCTATTGTTCATAAGGCACCCGTTAGGGTGTGACAGAGATTGGCGCCCCGAGGTCACTTTTCAGAATTTCCCACTTCCTTTGGGTATTTTGCCACCGTGATGGTTTGATCTAGGTGTTGGATTTTCACTTGTTGGTTTGTTAATTTGGGAGAGTGTGTCCTAATTATACTAGTCACTCCAGTGCTTTTGATACAGCTTTACTGATCGGATGAACCGCAACCAAGTGTAGAGCATACACACCGGAGTCTTGTCAATTTTAATAAATTTTCAATGGGTGTTCTTGTTTAAAAGAAAACCCTCCAGGAACCTCTTTCGATCCAAGTGGATCTCAATCAAGGAATTGAGGAGGGGTTAATTTTATAATATCTGAAAAACAAATGATCAAAAGAAAACACATACACAATTTTAGTTTTCTAATTAGTCCTACCATGAATCTCTTTCCCCTTTCGGGTCAATCGGGAAGTCGTGGGGTAAGTATTAAGATTAATTTGAAATATAAAGTATGGAATATGAAATTAATAATAAAATAAATTATACTACCCTGCAGATTAGATCAATACTAGCTTGAAAAGAAATGAGCAAAAAGCAACAAAAAGGACACCGACGCAAATCCCCCTAGGGGGGATGGGGAATGGGCTTGAAAGAGCCTATTAACAAATAATATTATTAACAGCGGTTAAAATATCAGAGAACTGATATAATTCCTCTTTATCCTTATATGGATTGAAATCAAGAGATTACAAGGTCCGAAAATCAAAGGTTCTAGTCAAATGGGAGACCCCTGAGGGGATTTGAACGCTCCCGAGGCCACTTCCGAACAACAGCTTCCTTTCTTTCTGTCAAAAATGCTAAAAAAAATCAAGCATATCAGAATTAAATATTCCCAAAGGAACTTTAAGAGTACCTTTGGATCAGCCTACCTTAACTCAAAAAAGATGAACTTAAAACTAGCTAAACATGTGACAAAGGAACCAAGGAAAGCAAGCTTTCCTTGGGATCTTGGATTTCTGTTTGTGCAGCCAATGAAATATGCACTGATATTGCAAAATATTAAATTTTATCATACAGCAAATGAAACTACCATAACAACAAGCTACAAATTTTCACTAAAATGCTTGCGAAAATATGGTAATTTTAGCTAGATCTCTTAAAATTGAACTTTATGTGCAAAACAAAACTAAGATATAGACTATGAGATTCATGAGGATAGATATATGTCGAAATTACTTTTAATATGATATATCTAAACCAAAACAAAGCTATGAAAAGGTAACCGGGTGAAGAGTTGATCTTGAGGGAGGAAGAGGAGGAGAGAAATGCCGGTTTCCTTGAAGATCCACAATGGATATTTCAGGTGGAATGTCGAGGGACTATGAATTTGGAAGGTTTTAAGAGAATGAAGAAGAAAACTAGATCAACATCCTCTCCAATGTAGGAACCTGCAGCTCAGCTGAAATCAAAGAACTTGCCAAGAAACTTGTGAGATCTGATTAGTACATACACAGAGATTCAAAATAACATGCATATAAGCTTATAGGACATGTTGAATCTAGATATCTAAACATGCATCAAAGGAAGGAGATGGTGAATAAACTTATTGAAAAGCACCTTTCCTATCAAGATTATAATAAGCCTATTATCAATCTTGATAACGGATCTACAAACAATTAGCAAAAAATGAATACAGATACAGGTTACCTCAGTAAAATAATGGGAATAATCATCCACACATGTAATGGCACAACACCGTCTAGCCTCCAAAGCTTTTCTTTATTTCAAATGAAGAATTACAACAGTACAATAGCAGCAACACCTCAATCCCAGTTCTAACTATCTTGGAAGAGGCTTTTGTGCCTGGATAAATACAAAAACAAGGAGATCCAACCCAGGGGGCGCAAATCCCAAGGAGATAGACCAAATTTGTTGATGGAGAGTCCATCAATGCCTGATCTGTGTCTAACTGAGCTAGATTTGAGTCTCACTGAGTACAATTGTCAATCGGAGAGTTGATCTGACTGACACCTCAACCTGTTGACTGAAGCATCCACCAAAACTCATCCAGATGAGCCAAAACGTGTTGAGGAGAGAGGGAGGGAAAAATTCCCCATAAAGGATGCTAAAGATCAACTCTGGATCTGATTTGATCACCTCCTTCAGTCAAGGATTTGTCAAATCCAGTCAATCTGCTTCAGATCTGACTGATTTCAATCAAATCGACTGAAAATCCACTGATCTATGATTTTGGATTTGCTCCATTATTCATCAATTTATTAATTAAAATAATCAATAATTGATTTTTGGGGCTTTTTGACATGAGTGATGGAAAATCACTCAAAACTAGGAAATAGTGGGTCCATGGGTTTACATGGTGCTCTTAGCTTGAAAATGAGCACCTACATGACTGAAACTGATTATTTGGCCCACTTTTATTACAAAATCAATTTTTCCAATTAAACTATTAAAAAATAGCCTAAGTTTTGGAAAAATTAAATTTTAATAAAAAAAACATTGAAAAAATTAAAAAATTGAAAAATTGAAAAAACGTAGGGGGACTTAGACATGTTCATATGACTCGACCATGATGTATATCATGTTTTTACATTGAAACATAGACTATAATAACCTCAATAGGCCTAAATTCCAAGCCAACCACCCCAACTTTGGAGGTATGGAGTGAAAAACTCAGAAATGATCAGTCGTTTATTCAATAGCCAATAATAACCAAGGGAAAAAACACCCTCGGCTAATCAAATTGACAAATAAAGTCTAAGAGACCGAGTCTTTTACAAACACTATCATGCTAGAAAATTTATTACAATTCCCCCATGGGGTATGAACATGTGATATAGTACAACAAGCACTTCCCATAAGTACTTCCACAAGTCTTCTGAAGTCCGAACAAGTTAACCCTGTCCGGTTCACCAGGCTCACTTGATTAAAAAACCCTAAGTACAACCTAGGTGGTAACATGAGTTCTATAAGATTGGTTGGGGTTGGTAGGGCTAGAACTACAACAATTTTCAATGGATCTATCCGGATGCCATCCTTAGAAACCACAAAACCTAACAGGAATCCCATCTCGATGCAAAAAACACATTTATGAGGATTGAGTCATATGTTATAATGATGGCATCTCAGGAAAATGTCTCTAAGATGACCAGGGTGGTCCTCCCGTCGCTGTGAATGAGCTGGGAGGTCGTCAAGGTACGGTTCTACAATATGTTTTATATCGTGAAACACATAGGACATAGCACGCTGGAAAGTGGCTCGAGCATTTTTTAGGCCGAATGGTAACTTCCTATATGCCAAGGTTCCCCATGGGAAAATAAATTCTATGTTGTGCTGATCGGTGGGTAAAATCTCAATCTAATTATAACCTGAAAAACCATCCATAAACAAGAAGATGACACTTTCGGCACAGTTGTCAATAATCTAGTCGATATGCGGAGTGGGAAAGTTGTCTTTGGGACAAGATTTGTTCAAATCTCTGAAATCGATGCAGACTCTAATGGTGCCTTATTTTTTATTGATAGGGACGATGTTCAATACCCATTCTATCAGGGGTACGGGATAAATAAACCCTGCTTTTAGAATTTTTTTTGTTTCATCTTTGATAGAAGCGGCTTTCCGTGGATGGATTGTTACCATTGACCAGCTCAATTTATGTACGCCGTATGTTACATCTTGAAATTCTTTGAAAACTACTCTTTATGCTTCAGATTCTTCTGCTGAGCAGTTCTGCCCAACATGTTCAGGGGTACCAGGCTTGCTATGTCAATTGGATTTGTTTAAGTAATGTTGCATAGGTTTCCTTCAGAATCCATGTTCTGCAACAATATAGGAGTTTGAGGTGTTTTGACAATATCAGTAGTAAAAAGGGATGCAAAATCATGGTATACTGAATAGGTGTTGGGGAGGAACGAGGAGCTATGATGATGATCCTCCCATGTAGGTTCATTCATACTCATAATCTCCATAATGGACTCATCAGAAGGAAAAGTCTAGGAGAGATAATCTACAGTAGGAAGAGAGGGTTCTAACTAGTAGGGCAGGTGGTAAGGGTCTGAAGCCACTAGATGAAGGTCATTAGTGTGGTCATCAGAAATGGTTTGGATAATGTTGTACATTGCTTCATGCGGACTCAAAGAGGTGGACCCAGTAATTTGTTTTCCCTTTGGATAATAATCAAATCAAGAAATCATATTTATTGTTCCCATTTCTGTGTTAGGAGGGTTTGACGAAAAAATCCCCATAAGGGAAGAATCCTTCAGCATGCCTACCCCAATCGACTGGTAAGGAGGAGGGGACTAGTCTAACATAGGGATGTTATTAGCCGTAGGGGTGGTAACATACGACGTACATAAATTGAGCTGGTCAATGGTAACAATCCTCCATATATGCGGAAATTGTACAGTTCAAAATACTGTCGAAGCGACAACAGTCATGGCGTAAAACTAATTTCTTCCTAATAGGAGGTTGTAGTCTAATGGGGCATCTACTACTTCCACTTGAATGGAAACAATTTTTCCCCCAAGCTCAACGAAAAGGGCTGGTATAAGACCATGGGGCTAGAAACCTCATCCATTAAAGGATTTCAGAGTCATTGGTGATGTTACAAGCTCGGGAGAGCCAATAGCTTTCCAACAAGACAGGGACAAAACCGAAGTTGAAGCTCCTTCGTCTAAGATAGTTCTAAAGACCTTCTTTCCAACTACTCTCGTTATGATTTGGAAAGAAAGTTTGTGAGGTAGTTTAGATTTATAGTTCTCGACATTAAAGTGAATCAAATTGGTGTTGTCCGGGTCTAAAGCTCCTAACGCGGTTAACAAGTTTTTGCGTTGTGTAGGACAACTTTGGAGTACTTCCAAGGTAGACATTGCACATGGTTCCTGAGCAAGATCTTCAACTACATTATAAAACTTAGCAGCTCGAGCATTAGGATTAAAAATAGCCTTCCTAAGGGTACTCTGAGGTGGGCACAAAACCATGTCGAGATTAGGTTTCTCGATGGTTAGGGGACCAGTAGACGAGGACTTGGGAGAACTAGTAGAGGGAGATTTTCCTGAAGAAGAATTGTCTTCTTTCTTGTCTGTGGGTTTGTCATAACTCTGAATTCAAGTTTTCAAATTAATAGTGTCCGAGGACATCATGTGAATTTCCTCTAAAGAACTAGAATTTCCCTGATTAGACATGTGGTCTATCAGCTGTTATTGAGAGGGAAAAGGATCCGTGAGAACTGCTGGCGCGGGATTAGTTTTTGGGAATTGATTGATTTTGTCATGACGAGGACACTCTTTCATGAAGTAGTCACCTCCGCATAGAAGACATGTATATTTTTCTTTTATTTTCCCTTTATCATTCTCGTTGATGGTTGGTTTTGGATTCTCCTACTGGTTTCTAGGTTTTTTGTTTTTTTTCTTTACCTTTCTTTTTATTATTGCCGTGCATTTGTGTACTCTGAATGGAATTTACCTCAGTGGAAAAATTGAGAGTGGAAGGAGTAGGGGTGGAATTTTGGGGTTGCTTGGTAGGTTTTGCTGTTGGTGGGGACTGGATTGAACCAACTATCCCATCAACAGGGGTTTCTGATGGTGGCTTGGCAGGATCGGTGCTTGGGCGAAAAGCTTGAGGGATCAAGTCATACAACATTCCGGACTGGGAATATACCAAGTCCAGATATTGGGCTTGATTAATGGATTTCTCTTTGGTAACATCACTGCCCACAACCACATCTTGGGCGATTGGAGGCAACAAATATTTAGCAAACCAATCCGCTAATAATTGATCCAGGATAGGAGCCTTAATAAGTCTTCTCTGCCTTCTCCACTCATGGATATGATCTGATATGTGCATGGAGGTGTTCTGACGCAGAGAAGTTAAGAGATATGTGGCCGTTTCATAGAGGATAGGAAGCTGAAAGTGTGTAATAAATATAGTTGCCAAAGAACCAAAATCCACAAACAAATGTTGTGGAAGTTCAATGTACCATTTCACGGCGGTACCGGTCAAATTTTGCTAAAAGAGTCTTAAACAAACTGAATCATCCATTAGGGAGTTCGAAGAACACCACAAATGGAATATCATGACATGTTTTTTTGGATCATCTCCCTACTTCCCATCGAATTTTGGGATGTCCGATGGTAACTTTATCGGAATGGGAGGCCACGAGGGGTTATGTTGAATGGGATCATTAATCAAGTTGGACAAATCAGGCAAGTCCAAAGTTGCTAGGAAAGGTAGCTGGCGATTAGGTGGTATGTACTGACAGTATTAATAGGGCATATAAGTACCAGTAGGACCGTAAGTAGACTGATAGACAGGTTGTTGAAATGGTTGTTGTGATGAAGAATCGCCGAAATATCCACCCGCAAGGGGTTGATTTCCAGGATTGGGACTGTTAGGACTGCCAGAGCCTCCTGAAGGAGGACCATCAAGGTCTCCAGGACCACCAGGACCACTGGGACCACTAGAAGGAGGACCACCGGACCCTCTAGGACCCCTGGGAGGTAAACCTCTGGAGCCTCCAAAACCACTAGGAGGAGGGCCACCAGATCCTCTGGGACCATTAGGAGGGAAGCCACCAGACCCCTCAGGACCACTAGGACCATTAGCACCATAAGGAGGAAAGCCGCAAGGCCCTATAGGACCATTACGCCCCCCAGAGGGATGACCTCCATAAGGTGGTCCTCTGGTACCGCCCCACAGTATGTATAGGTATCCCTCCCATAGCTGGCATGTAGGATGAGTTAGGTTGCCCCCATGGAGTGAAAGTGTTACTAGGATACATAATTCCAGCATAAGGCATTCCTATAGGGGTGGGTTGATAATTGATATTTCCTACAGATACTTGATTTGCTGTGTAACCATACCCACAAGAGGTTTGATTGGTTACATGTTGTGCCCCCAAGGGCTGACCTGAACTGGATGGGGGGTTAACCACATTCGTATGAGTAGGAGGGACATAGACTGTAGAATGCTTTATACTAGAGGTCTGTCCATTACTAGCTACAATTCCAGTGACAGGTAACATAGGTCGTGCCAGAGGTTTCCCCCTGGAACTAGAAGGTATTGATGAGACATGAATTGCATGTTGTTCCCCAGGTACGGAAGACCCGGGAGGATTTGGAACAAACATAATATGGGAGGTGGTGGAGTTGGTAGTTTGACCTGGATTATGCAGAATCAAAACGCGACCTAGAATAGGTTCAATGGGTTTCATAGACTCAACAAGTGAGCGATATCCCACAGGAAAAACTACCGAGTGAGGTGGTGGTGTACCCAATATGTTATCTATTTTATTCTCAAGTTCTCTTGCACGGAGAATAGATTCCTGGTATTGTCTACATTCTTCTTCATTTGGTGAAATTTCTTCAGAAGAGGCTGGACGGGTTCCAAATGAAGCAATAGCCTGTCCCATAGAGGTATCCCAAAATGGAGCATTGGGAGCATAATCTAGACGGGTAGTATCATTAACATGGCCTTCTATGGGAAAATGTCTTATCAACCCAAATGGCACTTCTCCGTCCGAGTGCCGATACTTCATATGTTGGCACACAAAAGGACACTTATGGATTGAAGGTTGCCTAAACACTATAGATGGGCATGACATGAGATGCATTCACTATCCAACCAGCTTGCCATTTTACCTTTTTATATGTTTATTTCCATACGCGACTATCCCCACAGCAACTCGCATACATACGTGACTATCTGCATAGCATCCTGTGTAGTGTATGCGAGTATCTCCATTGCAACTCATGTACAGATCTGTACGTGGGTTTCCCTTATAGCAACTCGCGTATCATACGCAGGTTTCCAATATCAATACTCACGTACACATCCATTCGACATTAAAAATAATAAAACATGATTAATGGAGGTTTGTTGAGTCATAATCATTAATTATCTCAACTGTCTCAACCTCCTCAACCTTTGAAACTGCTATATTTCCCAAAGTATAAATAGAGGCCTTGGGGAGGGCATTAATCAATCAATATTGGGGAGCAAAGTTATGCTGGTGGTATATCTTCAAAAGTTTTTGGAGTAGTAGAACTCAGAATCCTTTGGTTGCAGAGGAGTCCTTGTTTCAGGCGTTGGGTTGTACACTTATCTCATTCACTATTGTTAATAAAGAGAATTCTTCTTCCAACTTTGTGTTGAGCCTCTTTCATGTATCATTGTTTGATGAATATTTTTGATTAAGCACTCTACATATTGTTCATCTAACTTGTCATATATACATGTATAAGATTGTACTTGGAGAATTGGCTCTTTGCAGGTGAAGGAGGTGCATCCCTGAAAGATTTGGAGAGGAGCAGAGCAGGAGAAGACAAAGCTTGGATCAACCATCGTTAATCAGGTGAGGCCAACATATCTTCCTATTTCCTTTCTGTAGTTTAAAGCTGATTGTCTGCAAGTTTTAGAAGTACGTTGGTAACCCCAGACCCTAGGTTACAAGGGTGTTTATTCCTGAACAACAGAACTGGTGACTCTGCTGGGGAGCCCAGACTGCTGTGGGTTATTTATGTTTACCGTTTCCCAGTCTTTGGCTTGATTGTATGTGTGGTCTCCTATCTTGGTTCATGCTTAGGGTAGTGTTTGAAGACCTTGAAATTTTTTCTTTTTATTAGAAAATTTTGTACATGTATGTGGGTTTCTCTTGCATACAGTTGCGTACAGAGACCTGCATACGTGGGTTGCTCTATAGGATAGTCGCGTATAGTACGCAGGTTGCCCTTGTACATAGTCGTGTACAAGTCTGAGTATTCAAATTTTTGGGTTAGGGTTTGCTTGTCCCTGTCCCTCTTTAAAGTTTGTTTGCTGGTTTGGTCTTCCTTATAAGCATTGTACTGTGAATTTGATGAACTTGTTAGCCACACCTTACACTTTCTTGTGAAGCCCTTGAATTCTTATTGTTTGGATTGTCTTTCTGTTTGCAACTTGAAGTGGATTTACCTATTTGGGTTATAAGTTCAATTGTTGGTTGTATAAGTCAGTGATCAGGGTTCTAGACACTGTTTATACCATTCTATTTTTGGATAGTGATTGGTTTTGCACTTGCCTTTGTGTGATCTTAGTGATTTTCTTTCATTGTGTCCGCCCAAGATAGGGTTCCAAGTCTTCCTTAGGTGGTTGATCTCTTGGTCTTATTAATTTGTTTACTTCACTTTGCTTACTTTATACAGTTAGTTTAATTCAAGCATACTCAAGTTTTGTGCATTTAGGTGCATATTAGTCTTTGAGCATTTTAAAAAGTGAAAAGAAAACATTTAAGAAGCTTTTGCATTTGATTTTCATAGAGTAGTTTTATTTTTAGTTTTTAAAATATAATCTCAAGAAACTACAAAAAAATATAGTCTTAGTGTTCTCTTTATCGTTGCATTTTCATCAATTTATATTTACAAAAAGAAGAAAAGAAGCTTGTTTTTTAGTAGTGATAATTTTCTTTGGAAACATACATCTTTGCTTTTTATATTTCTTATCGAGTCAAAAAACATCATAGTCCTTCACTCCACTTCCTTCTGAGTAAAAAATAGCCCTTAAAATGAACGCAATAATTAAAATTTATTAGTAATTCTTATTTTTTAGGGCCATACACCTACTAGCTTAGGCTAGACTTGTGGGATAGGAAGTGTAAACTTCCCATAAGTTTTAAAATTCAGACATAGTGGGCCTATCGATAGGTAAATCCTTCTCTTTATCAATAGTATCTGGGAAGCTCCTCTCAAACGGGAGTCAAGCATGAGGCTGCGTGGAGGAATTGGACTGAGGAGACAACCCTCCGATTCCTTGTCGAAATGTAAATAAGGAATTTTATGCATCTGGGGATTCTGTCCTAGATAGAGTTTCGGGATCAGCTACCCTACCCATGTGTACGAGTCAGGCTTGCAACTGTCCCCCCAGACTATTGGTATAGTTAAGGTATCCTTTAGTTTCTTGACATCTAGCGTTCATACCTAGGTAAACCGGAAGGCTATTTCTGGTTCACCTTGGATGGGCTTGGAAGGTAACCCTTGTTGAAAGTGTAGGAGGACAGTGGGTGATTCATCCGCTTGTGCCTAAGAACCTCTTCAAGGATGCCATGTAAGTGTTCTTTAGCTTTCTTCGGGAAAGCATATCTTCTACCCTTGCTGACTATTGAGACTTTAGGAATTTTCGTAGTGATTTATCTATGGTTTGTCTGTGTTTAGCTGACCTTAGGTTTTGAATTGTCAAATTTACAATCATGGAGGACCAACCTATAAGAAGGTCATGAAGGTTGCAAAACCCTCCTCCTCTCATCACATTAGAACCTCCACCTCCACCTCAACGGTGGAGATTGGACACAGATGGTTCATTTGAACCGATAGGAGTAAGTGAAGTTTCGAGTGAACCAACACTTAGAGCTAACCTTTTTTATTTTAATATAGTTGAGATAGAAGACTTACAGGCAGAGGAGTTTGCAAGGAATTTTAATACACCCTTGATTGACTTAAACGATACTGTTATTGTCTAGGTTAGACCTTTTGATTCACCTATTTTAGGTGTCCCTGTGGGCAGGATAATGTCTACTGCAGGAGAGAGTTCTTTTGTTTTCACCTTAGCCATTCCGGTTGAAGGGGTACTACCTCCCTGATAAGTGCCCCTAGATCTAGTATACCTACTACGCCCCTAAGTCCAGGTAGTTGAGTGGTTCAACCGTTGGTTCCCACAAGCCTAGCAGGTGCTTCTGGTGGCATGGTTACTGGGATTCCTAGTATACCTACTATTTCTTCCTCCTTTGTACACACTGCCCAGAGTGGTCCGGCAGGATCCTCGACTTTTTTGCAAGGATTTCCTTGGAATGGGGGGCATATTCCCCCATCCACTCCATACGTAGGCCCATCAACTTCTTATGAAGGAGTGTAGTTTGGGAACACTACCTCTTACGGGCAAGGTTTTCAAACTCCGGTCTCGGCCCCGTTCATGAGCTCTCCCTTTTCATTATTTCGCGGAGGGATACCTGCTCCTGTTTTTCAAACCCCAGTTTCGACTGGGATGACCCGAACCTCTTATACTGCACCTCCCACCCACAATCATGTGGCTTATGGATGGAATCCATTTCAAAGTAATCCATCCACCTCGCAACCGATGGCAGGGGGAAACCCCACCTTTACATATGGGAATTTGGGGGCAAGTCCCTCTAATCCCCAGACTGGCACTTTTAGTGCTCTGGTTCGACCTAAGCTTCTGTTCCTGGCAACTTTAAAATTGCTAGATTTGTCTAAATTGATGAACGACCAGGTGAGGCATGACCCCTTGTGGCCACCTGTTCCCACCAAATTTCCATAGGACATCCCAAAATTCGAGGGAAAAGTTGGTGAAGATCCTCGGGCTCATGCCACCACTTTTTATTTATGGTGTTCTTCTAATTCACTGAATGAAGATTCAGTTAGGTTGAGGCTGTTCCAAAGAACCTTAACAAGTACTGTAGAAAAATGGTATATTGAGTTTCCTTCTGCTGCGTTTAGTAGTTTTTCGGACTTGGCTAGTGCATTTCTTAGCCACTTTCAGCTTCCGTTCCAATATGACTTCGGAACGGACTTGTTATCTACCTTCAGGTAGAACAAGGCTACCCACATCTCAGATCACATAAAGTGGAGGAGGTGAAAGAGCCTTATTAAAGCCACTATTCCTCCTGAGTTTTTACTAGAGTGGTTCTTTAAATCCCTTTTTCCTTACATATCTAAGGACGTATCCACTTCAGGAGTGACGAATGAGGAATAAGCCATCCTTAGGGCCCAGCAATTGGATTTGATTTATTCACAATCTAGGATCTTGTATGAGATTATCCTTGAGGGACCGAGGCCCACCCACGATGCTAAGAACCTAATCCTGGACCCCATGTCGATGGTGTGGTTGGGTCTGTAAACTCTCCCACTGTAAAATCCTTGACCAAACAGCTCCATCAGTTGTCCGTCAAACATTCTACAGCGGAGGCAGCAAAGGCTGCCCCTTCACCCCAGAATGCAAATGTTTTTGCACAGACCTCTCAGAAGGGAAACCAGTAGCCCGGTGGGAAGAAGAAGAGAGGAAATAAAGGGGAGGGAAATCAAAACAAGCAGAAACTCGCAAATAGTGTTGATGGGGGCAAGAAAGAAAAGAAAAAGGTGAAATTCCTGTGTAAGTTGTGCCATGAGGATCACCTCACTCACCTTTGTCCCCTTATGGAACAAGCCCAGAAGCTGCTAAAATCTTAACAACTGGCTGTCCTGAAGGATCCTTTTCCCCAAGGGTAGAATTATGCTTCAGCTTCTAATGTAGCAGGGGGCACATCGAATGCCCTTGACTCAATTATATCAACATGGTTCGATCTTCGACTTTGATACAAACTAGGAATAAAAACTATGAAAAAGAGACTTTTGAGAAGGGCAAGTCTATAGGTGAAACTTCTAACCCTCTCACGATCGAGAAGCCTGCTGAAACTATGCCTAAGATACCGAAAGGTGTCTTTAAGAAGACCTTGCATAAGCTTAATGTTAGGGATGCTTCAAAATACTCTGTGGTTGAAGAATTAGCCCAAACCCATTGTGCAATGTCAGCTTTAGAGGTGTTACAGAGCTGTCCCTCCCAGTGGGATGCACTCTTAGCAGCCATAGGCAGCATGGACTCATCGAGTCTCATGGTGAAATTTCACTGGTCTGATGTTAAAATTCACCTACCTTACCTTGTAGCCTTATCAATAGATGTCATCCATGGTGGAAAGACCATTGGAAGGGTCGTTGTTGATGAGGGTGCTTCTACATGCATTATGTCCTTGTCATGTTGGAAAGCTCTCGGATCCTCAGAGCTAGTCCCGTCAAACACTTTGCTTACTGCTTTCGACAGAAGGTCATTCTGTCTGCATGGTATCCTATCGGATTTTGAAATTAAGCTGGCAGGAAAAGCAGTGTCTATTGAGGTGGAAGTGATTGATGCACCTTTGGAATATAATTTGATTTTGGGAAGAAGTTGGACTTGTTGTCTCCTTTCACACACTTGGGTCACGTGGCAGAAATATTCAAGCCACTTAGTGTGTCCTTGGGGGCAAGTCTCGAGTCAAGGCTGTCACCTTATTTTTGATTCCTCCGTTTAGGCTCAACTCCTAATGAAGCCAAGGGGGGTAGACCCTATTAAGTTACTAAGGATGATTCTTTAGTGTGGTGATGTTAAACTGAATT